>QGSO01000142.1:4599131-4644802 GCA_011037825.1 Carya cathayensis
AATTTGTTCTTCACCGACAGCTGTAAAATCATGAACAGTTTTATCCTAAGCGTTGTACCTCGATGGCGTTTTTCCGGATCTTATCCATCGAATTTCAAAGTATTAGATAAGCTTGTTTTTAAAGTAGCACAATTATAATATTTTAATGAGCTCTGAAAATATTATAATTGTGGATAATTACTTAGATTTAATATTTTAGTTGTTTTAAGATATTAAGATGTTTAATTTTACGTTGAAAACTCTTATTTAAATTAATTGGTTTTATCATCTTCGATTAATTATCGGTACTTTATCATTTTATATAATGATGAGGAAATATTATTTTATAAATTTTAGTTTATAAAATAATATTCAACCTTAATTCATCATAGTGTTTTACTTAAAGTGTTTTATTTAAAATAAGTTTCATAACTCTCTCTCTCTCTCTCTCTCTCTCTCTCTCTCTCGCCTTCAGTCTCTCTCCAATTTCATTTATTTTTTATTTCCTAAACTTACTGAGTAATTATTGAGAATTGATATTGTTTTAATAGTCCGAACAAAAATATATGGGAGCGTGAAATATACCTCTGAGACTCTGACAAAGCTACCCAATTGTCTCGAGCTCCTCTGTTTGTACAAAAAAATAGTCCTTACAGATCTTGCTTTGAAATGAGCTAAAGCCAAGCTCGATCAGCGGACCGGCGTCTTCTTAGAGAACGAAATTGAGTGCTCCCTAGTCTCCGCCGTCGACCTCGAATGTGACGAGCTCTCCGACTTCCCTTCTCTCAAGTCCGGCCTCCTAATCCTCACCACCCACCGCCTCCTCTGGTTGCCTCCAGATTCCTCCACCTCCTCCACATCATCCGCCGTTTCCCTTCCTCTATCCTCCGTCTCCCAAATCTTCTCCTCCAAGAAGTCTCTCAAGTCCATGTTCCACTCTCCCCTCGGGTCCGCTTCCAGGCCTCCCTCAACCCGAGTCCGAGATCGGTGGCGATCACCATCGTCATGAGGGGAAAGGGCGACTGCGACGTGTTTCTGGGGAAGTTCTGGGAGAACTGGCGGGCGAGGGCGTGGGAGAAGGAGAGCGAGAGTACCCGGTCGGGTAGGGGAGGGGATTCTCAGTCTGGGTCTGGATCGGCTAATGTTTCTGGCGGGTTTTATGCGAGGGATGGGGCGGTGAGGATGGTGGGGGTGTCGGGGATACTGAGGAAGGAGCAGGAGATGTGGGAGAGTACGGACAAGAGCCTGCAGGAGGCATTCCTGGATTTGAATGCTCTCATGAGTAAGGCTAAAGAGATGGTGATGCTAGCAGAAAAAAAAATGAGGCAAAAACTTCTGACCGGCTCAAATTCTCAAACTGGTACCACAAATGATGAAGAGATGGGTTCTAAAGAAGAGATGCAAGATTGGCTATTGAGTGTTGGTATAATATCCCCGGTTACGAAAGAGTCTGCTGGTGCGCTATATCATCAACAGCGAGAATTGGAATCTGACCAACTGAATACGGTCGACTAGGCCACGGTGCGATGTTGATGATGGTATAGTATTTAACTTAGGTTAATACTTGTACTTTTGGAGTTGTATCTCAAGTATTCTTTTGATCACAACCATTTTGGACTAGTGTGATGATCACGGCTTTTTAGTATGCCTTTATGTATGAATTATGTTTCAAATATTTGGGATATATTTAGTTTGGTGCATAGTATTGCTAAAGAAAAAGATTATCCGCTGCGAATATTGCATAATGCTATATGCATGTTAGGAACATTGCATCTTATATGTCATGAACGGGGGCAGGTAACCTTGTGTTGCATGTCTCGACGCTTCAAATGTCCGTTCAATCCCAAGCGGAATTTGGGGGCGTCACAAAATTAGTATCATCAAGGAAGCTTTTCATAAAAAAAGAAGAAATAAATAAATTGAATTTCTATCTTTCCAGACTACAAACCATCCCACTCACTTGGCTTTCTGTTTTTTTTTTTTTTTTGCCTGTTTAATAGTATGTATAAGAAGAGAAACGTTTGTGTGATTCATGAGCATTAAGTGTTGTTAATGTTAAGGATATACACAACGATCTACCTCTTCCAATCAGTTTAACCTTTTGGGACAATTAGTGATTTTATATGGTATCACAGTAGATGACGTTTTAATTAAATTCGAATCCTGACTCTATACTTCACCCAATTAATTAAATATTTCATGTGATGGTCCTAGTTATTGGGAGGAGTCTAAGCCAGCTGTTACTTTGTGAGGGGGAGTGTGAAATGATATACATAACTATCTACCTCTTCTCATCAACTTAAGTTTTTGGGACAAGTAGTGATTTCGTAGCTAAAAATACCAAAGTTTGGAATACTTATATATTTCAACTATTTAGAGTGTTAATTTGGAGAGTATATTGATTACTTGTAGCTACATATCATTGCATTCAAAGATAAAAATTCATGGTTTTGTAAGTAGTTGAGAATATACTTACCCTTTCTCTAAGTAACCATTGAGTATCATCGTGATTTGACTCCCAAAGCCTGAGTGTGGTGGTATTAAGGTCACGCTCCCAATGTGAATCATCTTTTGTTGCTTGTACTCCTTTCAGCTTTGGTGTAGTTAAGATTCCTTGACAGAAAGTCTTCATCTCGGGACAACATCTCACAATTACTTTCTCTAAAGATGGGAACCCAAAGGAATAAGCTCCAGAGCAAAAGTTTGTGAGGTTTGGTAAGCCATCAAGTTCTAAGTATGTTAACTTGTTGAAAGTAATCGCCACATTTGCTTCACCATCGTCCATTGCAACAATTTTTGTAATCCTTTTGCATTTGCTTATAGTCATTTTCTTGAGTTGCAGCAGAGTTCTGGCCGTTGAAGATGTAACTAAATTGATCAATCCATGACAATTTGATGCATCTAAATCTGTCAAATTTTGAAGATATACTGAGGATGGCACTAAAATTCTCAATTTGCCGCATTCTGACACCTCAAGAAATTCCAAATTATAAAAAAGTGGGCATGGCTGGGTGTCTTCTTTCCACAAATGTGCAAGCATGGGTAGACGAAAGAGCTTTAGTCGTCTTAATCGTGGGACTGTCAGAACTTGTACTTCAGGATCAAGAAGTTCATAAGGGAATATTTCCTCCCAGCCACTATCATATGCTTCAAATTCCCACAGATTTGGCATTCTTGTAAGAAAAGATGGAGGAAACTCTGAAAATTTGCTTGGCCTTATGGTTCGATTGAACAGCAATGACAAATGCTCCAAGTTGGGGAACGTATACTGTAAAGGAAAAAAATTGAACAAAAGAGATAATAAGAGTTAGTATTCAATTCCTTCAAGATCATGTGTTGGTCAATCGCTAGAATTTATTGTAAGGTCAACAAAGTGGAATAAAATCCAAGATTGCGTGAAAGTTTGTTGCAAGGGAAGAATTCTCGATATATATATGAAACTTAAACATTTAGCAGTTCTTATGCGGGGATTAATTTGTTGGGCTCCAAGACACACGAATATATAGAGAAACTAAAGAGCACATGTCCTAATAATAATAATAATATATAGAGAGAGAAGAGTAGTTGATAGGATTGTTAACCTCCTTAATCACCAAAATCATGTTCATTACTTGTTCACAAATATTCCAGAGTGTCAATTCTTTCAATGAAGGCCATTCCAAAGTATGCTCCCCTTCCAAAATTCACTTGAGTTTTGGCAATTGAAGAAGCTCAACATGAGTAAGTGTAGGTAACACAAAATGTCTGGCTGCTCCTGTGTCTTCTCTCGCGACACTTTCTTCCGTCGTCCTTGACTTTAGGGCTATTAAAGTAGCTTGTGATTCTTTACCATTTTGTCCTGCCTCCAGATTTTCAAATATAGTTTCTAACGAACTGCAGTATCCTATTTGTAGAATACTTAGACTTTGCATGAATGACGTTGTTGTAAGTAGATTAGATTGAAAGACGTGCAATAGCTTTTGACATCTCCCAATCCACAAATGTTGAATATTGGAAAAGGAACTCGCGGTGACTTGGTCCTGCCATATAATTTCCAACATATCCATATGCCAAATGTACAATCTCTCCAGGCTTGGGAATGAGTGCTACAAGAAATAACTAACCAATTAAGGAATAATTGATCGTTCTGGTTTTGCGGCTTAACATTTCAAGCTATATATATGTGGAACAACTAAGCAATAACTTCTATGAAAGTTCGTAAGTCATGGAACTAAAACTGAATGAATGCATGCATATTTCGATCTTAGTAACACCATTTTTGCCCTCTTAAAAGTAGTAACGTAAAATTTGATCATTTTACAATTAGCTGTGGAATTCATATGCTTGTTTGTTACATACACGTGGGGCGGAACCAGAAAATTTGGTTTAGAGGGCAAATACTAATTTTCATATAATTTACTTTATAAAAACACTTTTGAAATTGTAATTTTCATATGATTTTAAAAATTTTGGGAGGGGCTAGACCCTTAGTAGTTCCAACCCTGCACGTACATATATGTTTGTTACATGAGTACTGGTCCTACATGTATTAACAATTTTATTTATAATTTAACGTACAAAACTTATTTTTTATTAGTTTTCTTTTGAAATTTATAACTAACATGTGGAAAAGTAAGTTTTTTATAAATTTTTTTAAAGTACAATTAGCATTTTTGTTGTTGCATAATATATCCAAGCATATGAATTTTGCAATTGTGACTAATTCATATGCTTAGATATTTATGTTATTTAATAATTTCTTTATGAACTTGATATACTGAATAACAAGATTTGAGTATTCTTTAATAATGATTAATATTGCAACTAAATATGTAATTTAGAAAGACTAATTAATTAAATTTATCAACTTAAGTAGAGACCAAAATAATTTTATAATATTGAGATGTAAAATTCGTTCTGTTTTGATAAAGATCACATTTTCTAGTAGAAATCTTAAGAGAGCTAATTAATTTAAGTCTCTTTATCTCATCCACCAAAAAAAGGGGCTGTTTAATAGACATTCCAGACTGCCTCTCTGCAAATGTTTCTTGAAAGTTCACAACTCCGGAAGCAAATATCTTAACTTTCTTACATCCTTGTATCCACATATTTTGCAGCATCGGCCATTTTGAAACATGCACTCCTTTGTAAAACCACTTGAGTCCATGTAAATTGTAAAGAATCAATTTAGTTACTTGAGGGAATGCAAACGTTGCTGCTGCTTCTCCTCCTCCTTCATATGCAACAATTTCCTCCACCCCACAATCATCAATACAGAGTATTCTCAATTGTTCCAGATGGCTAATGACTGAAGTTGGAAAGAAACTTTTCAGACTCGCACATCTCAAAGCATATATTTCTTCCAGATTTTGAAATCTGAAAATTGCTTTGGGGTATTCACTCCATACATGCTTTATCTTGGGTAGACCATCCATACGCAGTTTTTTCAAGCTAGGAAAGGCAACCTGTAAGATTAAGTTCTTTGTATCAATTAAAGACATCAAATACTTCTATGCTTTGATGTTAAAAATATGAAATTCTAAACTGGGGAAAGAGTATAAACTAGCACAAATTTGGAAACAATGGTCTTTTCAAAAATCAATATAGTCCATCTATAAAATTCTCATTTGCCATGCTATTAACACTCAAGAAAAATATGCCAAACTCCATATTTATGGAATGATCCTTCATATATATATATAAAATTTCAAAGCCAGTTTAGAAAAGTCCCAGTTTATTTTGTCAAATCTAACTTTTATAGGTGTCTTCAGCCACAATTTCGATAGAGGCATGTAATTATAATTTTGGGGCAGGGGATGCCAATTGGCCCACAAGCGCCACTGGCGTTGGGAATATTTATGATTGATTTGGTATGATATGCTTTGACACATTTATACAGACGGATGTCGATGTGTGGAATGTTTTCTGGATAAAAATTGTATGATGTACCCAGCGGTAGAACCAAACAATTTGTTTAAGGGGGTTAACTTTTCTATCGTGTGACATATTTATGTAAAATAAAAAGAGATTAAAAATTTAAAAATTATAATTATATATAAAACTAGATTTCGATAATTTGTTAAATACGCGTAAAAATAAAATTCTAAAGACACAACTTAATATTGTTTCAAATTTATGATGATAATATTTCATGAAATAATATTGATCTATTATTTTTTTTTTTTCATAAAAGCTATCAAGTGATCTTTTGGAAGGCAATCTTATATTTTAGTTTGTAATATAATTTATTAAGTTTCATGTAAAATCTATTAATATAATAATATAATTGAGACCTTAAATAATGTTTTCTTGCTTAATGAAGTTTAGATGATAAAACCTTTCAATTATTTTTCATATAAATCAACTTTAAATGATTTTTCTTGTATTTTCACTTTGAATTCCATATTAAGAAGTCTAATATTGTATAACAAAAAACTTTGGAATCTATATTAATAAATTTCTTATTTCTCCTAAACTTTGTTTAAATTAATTTTAATGAGGCCACATCCTTAAAAAAATAGATAATATATGGAAATTATACAATTTTTTGGGACTATAGGAAAAAATTGGAGAGATGCATTTTTAGATGTATTGAAATTTTAGAAAATTTTAGAAACCATACGGGATTATAACCTTTTTTGGGGGGGGGGCATATTCTATATTTATGGAATTATAAATAAAATGTAGGGGATTTAGATATTTCAAAAAATTTTGGGGGGCCATGACCCAACGTGGGTCTGCCGCTGGATGTACCTGATGATGTAGAAGTGGCATGTGAATATCGTGGTTGCCCTCTGCAATGATTTCTCCGCAATCGGCCATGAATGAATCTTTTGTGCTTAAGAAGCTCATGAGCTTTGGAAGTTCCTGCAGCACCAAGGTATGCAGTTGATGGAACAATATCACATCTCCATCTTCTATTCCGTCTTCTTCTTCTTTCACGACTATTGCACCCATGTTGTTGCAACTTCTTACCTCCAATTCTTCGAGTAATGGAAGGCCCCCGGAAATGGATGATGAGAAGACATATCTTAATTTATCACAGCTTATCACCTTCAAAACTCTCAAGTTTTCAAAGGATGTCGAGCAAAGTTTTCCGTGACATATTTCTTCCAAACTAATCATATTCTCTAGAACGAATGTCTCCAAGGCAGGAAATGCAATAATTGGTGTCCTCAAGTTAAGGATTTGCTTGATCTCAGCATTATTTTGGATCCGCAGATGCATAAGTTGCTGAAAACCTTCTTCATCTATTTCAGGTATAACACTCTTAACACCATTCAACTCATCTAAATGAAGATCTTCCGTTTTCTTCAATAGCATTTTGATCCAAAATTCCAATTGAAAGCTTGAATTCAGCTTGAGTTTTAGTGTTGTTGAGGATTGAGCACTATCATCAATCTGGCCCCAGACATGTCCTATGTATATTTTGTATCTCTCCAACTTTTTGAACAGTAAATCTTTCGGTAGATTGTTGGCATCTAGAATTTGTATCTCTAAAGTCGTCAAATTTGACAAATGCTTGAGCTCAGCAAGGTTGGCATTTTTTGTTTCATCATCGAGACCTTCAAACTCCCATTGAACAAAGCTATTTCCCATATACAACTCTTCTAATTTGACCAAACTTGATATGACATTTGGAGGAATCATTTTGAGTTCGGAACAATTGCTCAAAGCTAACAACCGCAAACGAACCAACGACCCTATTTCACTTGGCAATTTTGAAATCTTAGAATAACGAAAACTAAGAATTACTAAATTCTTGAGTTCTCCAATCCCAGATATGTCTCCCAACACACATTAATCAAGACATAATGTGTGTAGGTTTCTAAGGAGTAGAAGAGACGAAGGAAGTGATGGAAGTTGCGTTCTCGTCAAATCTAAAACATTGAGCTTGTCCATTCCTTGGAAAAAAGTGTCCGGTATCTGCAAAGAACAATCTTTTAAATAGACATGAAAGAATTTTAATTCGGGACATTCCATTTCATTGGGAAGTTGATCTATATCTCCACCAAGAATAGAGAAGGCTTGACATCTTTTGAGTGAATCTACATCCGGCCATGCTTTTAGCCCACCCTTGTCTCTCATGGCAAACGTATTACGATACTTTGATCCAATTATTGTAGCTACATAACGAACAACGTCATGCATGTAAAAATAAAATCCCCAAGAGGTATTCCAACCTTCAAGTAGCAAACAAGAGTCTTGTAGATCACGAACTAAACAATCAAGTCTGACTCTTGCTTCTTTCAATGTAACCATGCCTTGGAATAAACCCAAACCGAAACCATAATTCAACAAGTCCATATAGGAGAAGAGGTTGAACCGGCTTGGTAGAGTGCAAAGCAAAAAGAGGGATTTGTGCTCTTCATCAGCAAGTTGATTATAACTCAGCTCTATGCAAGAATAAATGGGAAGCAGTATTTTTGGGACGTCTTCAGGAGGGGGTCTTTTTAGTCGCAACTCTGCATTCTTCCATTCACTCAAACACTTACCTTTTAATGCCTTGGAAACTGTAGTAAGTGCAACCGGAAGACCTGCACACTGTTTAGCTACCTCAATAGCTACTTCTCGCACATCAGGATCCTTGACGGAATCACCCGCCATCTTTTCAAATAAGTTCCACGCTTCTTCTTCTACTAAATTCTTGAGTTCAAAATTCTTTTGGGTGCCCATCTCACGATCTAATACATCTCGATTTCTCGATGTCAATACTACTTTGCATCCTCTAGAAGGAACTCCTATGTCCTCCAATTCAAGTTGCTTCCATATATCATCCAGGATAACAAGTAGGTTCGGCTGATCTTCTGTTGGACTCTCTTGTTGTCGATTTTCTCTTTTGATTTCAGCTTGTTGACGACGAAGCGCTTGATTTTGCATGACCCTAATTTCTTCTCGAATTCGACTCAGCTCTGGGTTCTCTGTGACAGCTGCAAGAACAACCCCATGGAATAACTTTTCTTCCTTGGCTCGCCTCTCAATTTCTTTCATCAGTGTACTCTTTCCAACTCCAGGCATCCCCCACACGCCAATCTTCTTGATATTAGCATCTCCTAATGCCTCCATAACTTCGTTCGCAACTGATGTTCTCGACTCCAAGGTCACGTAATTCTTGTGTCTTGTAGTCACCATAAGATCTTGTGCAGCAGGAAGATAGGAAACTGGGTTGAAGTTTCCATTTTCAAGATGTTTTACAATATTTCTCGCTATCTTATTTGCTTCTCGGCTTAAACGATGTCGTTGCTTCAAGTTCACGCATGTCGCATGAGAGCTGCTCGCCTCTGCTTTTTCTTCACATCCACGAAGTATTCTACTGGCCTCTGTCAACCACTTGTTAACATCAGAATGAATTTCCTCACCTTTTCTTAAAGCATCATTAACGGACTGTTCCCACCTGTCTTTAGCATTTTGCAGCTTCTCTTTCTGGTTCTTCAGATTCTCCATGTTTTTGCTGTAGTGAAATGAATAGCATAGCCACTGTCCAACTGGTGCAACAGCGTACTCTGCTATTTTTGTTGCAATTAAAAGAACGCACTCCATTCTTCTTCCAAAGGATTTTTGCCACTTTTTTACTTTTTTTTTTGCGATTATTTTTCCAAGTAGACAAAATTAGAAACCAACAAAAAGAGAACTAGAAACAGAAGGAAATAAAAGGATTTCCTTGGGGAGTGAATATACAGACACAGAGTTGGAGTCCACCAAATGAAAGATAAGAAAAGCGAAGATGGAGACAAGAGGAATGCACCTCTCTATACTCTCAGACTTTTGCAGTGAGAGCACCTCAGAGGCAAAATGACTCTCCATCAGCCTAAGGAGGGCGTGGGTTTCATTCTACAAGATCAGTGAAGTACCAAACTACCAATACACCTCCAGGAAGAACAGAGAAATGACTTAGTCACCCAAAGTCGGCGTCTGATCTTCCAGGCCCTCCGGTCACGGCGTGTGCTGAGCATTCAAATTTGTAAGAAAGCCACGAAAAGCATTTCTTGTGTAAACATCAAGATTGCAGACCAAATATTATCGATTGTAAATTGTATTACTGTTTGTGTGGTGGGAGAACAACGTACAATGACATTTGCTATGATCGAGTTGACTTCGAGTCAGCAGTGATTGGTCTTATCCATTTAGTTTATTTAAAATAAATTTAAATAAATGTGATTTAGAGGTTATAGAAATAATAAGTATAGTTATTTTAACTTTTTTTTCTTATTTAAAACGAGTCGAGTTTAAACTTTCCATTCAACTGCATATTTTGTTCCAAACAGCTTGCATTTTTATATTATATTTTGTAATTAATTTACAAATTTAAACAAAAAAATTTTGATTTTTATTAAAAATAGTGCTATATGTACTTATAATTTTAATATAATATTTATTTAGCCAGTATTCTTTTAAAATTTAAAATTTAACAAATTAATAGTATAACAAATTAATAACCGATATGTAAAGGAGTAAAGCTTTTATAAATTATAATTAATATGTTTAGTATTAGTAAAATAACTTCTTTTAATTTATATAAATTTGAAACTATTATAATTTATAAGAGTTTATACGAGTGAAGTCAAATTTTATGCAGTTGTATCATTTAGTAAACTAAATTAGCTTAATTTCAAATTTGACTATGCCGTCTAGAAAAAGATAAAACACCAGAGAATAAAAAAATAAAAAATGTAAATACGACAGAGGAGAAATTATACGACCCACAGTGAAGTTCATATATTTATTTAGTATTCACAAATAGATATACAATTAAGAGTACTGCTCCGTGTACTCTTAGATAAAATTTATTTTTTTCATATTTTTTTAACATCTTTAAATATTTTTAAAAAATAAAAATATATTTCACCTTTTTAATCAGTAATGGTGTCCGTAAAAATTAACCATGCGTTAGGATATTGGCATAATATGATAAGATATGTGAATATTAATATTTTATAAATTTTATTGAGACATGCTTAAAAATAAATAAGTTGAGATATATTTTTAAATGTAGAAAATAAATTGAGATGAATTTAATTTTTTATATGAAATTAAAAAAATAAATAATTCTATCAATAATTAATTTAGAACGAATTGAGCGCACTCTAACAATCAAAGGCAGCCTTCCACGTAGTGTATTCATTTTTGTACATGGATCGTGACTATTATGGATCTTGTAGAACCTAGATTTTAATTTATTTATTTTTATGAGTAGATTTTAAAATTGTTATAGACTATATTTTATTGCACACACATGTCATATACATTTGCCGTAATATATAGAGAGTCATCAACAAAATTAGTGGAAATATTCGGCTTGATACAAGGCTGGATTGCAAGTTATTCATATACACTTGCTTCTTTTAGTGAGCTGTCACCAACTGTGAAGAGATTGTTAGCTTTTGTCATGACTGGTTTATTGGGTCCGTTAGAGCACTAGTAGTGAGTTTAATAAAATTAAATTATAGTTAAATTATAGTTAAAATGTGAAATAAAATGTTACAATAGGCTCAATAAATATACAGCAAATTTGGTCATCAACTATATGACTGCTTAAATTTGTTGAGGGAAAGAAACTAATCAAATATTATTTTTAAAATAAAATATTCCTTCCCTCTGCTGCTCATTCTCTCCTGCGTAGCCGAAGAAAGACTCTGCATTTACCCTTTCATCTCCCTCACTTTGAGCAAAACTCATTATCTCCCAACTAAAAGAATATATCCAACTCATATGATATGATCGTTGAAAAAATATGATCGTTGAAAATATATAACCATCAATATTATTACAACAATATATAATATAACCATAAATTTTAATACATCAATATTACAATCCTAAACTTTAATACAACAATAATACAACCATAAATTTTAATACAACAATAATATAACTATAAATTTTAATACAACAATAAACTTTAATGCAATCATAATATTTAATATAATCATATTCAAATTACAATTAAAATTAAAATATATAAAAAGTTTAAAATTAATATTTTAATAGAATAGTGAAAGATTTGTTGAGCTTATTATTTGATGTTGTAAAAAATGGCTAATTAAAATTTATAAAAATAAATTTTTTAATTAAATTTTAACTAAAATTTGTTGAGTCCACTACTATTATTCTTAGTTGAGCACCGATGGATTTGAACATATATTCTCTTCAAAATTCATTATAGAGTTTGAAAAAAGAACCAAGAAATTACTAAAATTAATATACTATGTATATATATATATATATATAAAATAGAGCAATGCTAAATAGAATATTAGAATATGTCAACAATAACAATAATAATAATATAATTGGGCATGCCCTTCCTAGTATATAATTCATATAAAATCAAATTATTTCTCAACAAAATAGAAAATTCATATAAATTAGATACATGGTCAATTCGTCACAGCTGAAAAGCTAGCGTTGTGACTACAAAAGTGTAGCCCCATCAAAACACTAATCAACCGACAAGTAAAAAGGCCCCAAGTCCTGACAAAAGTAAAAAACAGTTTTGCTCGATCAAAGATGACAATAATGATGTTCGCAAAGAGGAAAAAGCACCTACGGCCACCCAATATCCAAACGCAGTAGTGTTGCTAGACTGGAATTGATGCACAGCTTATTGCAGGCTGGATTGCAGGCTATTCACATGCACTTGTTTCTTTTAGTGAGTGGTCACCCACTGTAGAGAGATTCTTGGCTATCTTCATTGGAATTGATGCACAGCTTGTTGCAGACTGGATTTAGGACTGTAAACGAGCCGAGTTCGAGCGAGCTGAGGTGTGCGAGCTCAACTCGTTCACTACTCGAGTCGAGTTTGGGCTCGGCTCGTTTGTCAGCCGAGCCTATGAGCCAGTTCGAACTCGGCTCGTGTAGGTTGAAAATGAGGTCGAGCTCGGTAATGTTAACGAGCCGAGCTCGAACTCGACTCGAGCTCGGCTCGTTTATTAAATATTCCAGTAATTTAAATTAAAAATAAAAACATAAAAAATTATAAAATTTAAATAAATCAGAAGTAAAATAACAAATTAAGTACAAATTCTCATGCCAAGAGTATCACAGCTAGACCTATGGTACAATATTAAATGAAATTTTACATCTTAATGGAACAACTGAATAAAAAAAATTATTACAACAATAAATTATGAAATAATATACATTATTTTTCAAAACAAAAAATGGGTTGTCAAATGACTAAGTCCTCAGTCTTCAATTTCATGGAATCATGAAAGAAATCTTGACATTGTTGACCTGCATACACACTAAGACACTAAAAAATTGGTGTTACTTTTAATACCTTGCTCAAGCATTATTAACTTAGTAATACTGTCAAGGGATATCCCACAGAAAATGCAAAACTTAATTTGCCAAAAACATGAATATCATATCTCTAACAAAAAGCACTGACACAACAATACAATCATACAAACAATATTATAAATAAATATGTGCATTAGGGATTTAGACCATTTTTGAAATCTGAAATCACCATGACAGTCAGTGAGTCACATAAGTCAGCAAGTTCCCAATATCTGATAGAAATATGTGCATCAGTGATTCAGCCAAGTTACCAAATGCAATATGCAGTTACAACAGATCCAAAACAACGACCCAGCAATAGGCAATAGGCATGACTCATATTAGCCAGACAACAAACTGTGAGGTAGACAAGTTGACAACTGCAATGGGCACAGACATACAACATACTCAATAGTCAATACTCTCATACCAGGCACAAAACTGTCAATACAAAATAGATACAAAATAGATACAAAATGCAGTTGGTAGTTAGTTACCAGCCACAGGCCCACAATAGTCAATAGGCAGTTACCAAATAAGTTACCAAAGAATTTACAAGTTCATAACAAGTTACCAAAGTTCAACAAAATCAGCCAGACATTTTCAAGATTGCCAACTACAGTTACCAAAACAGATGTTCACATAATCAGAATAAGTTACCAAAGTTCAAGAAAATCATTCAGATAACAGTTACCAAAATAAAGAAAAATCATAATGACAGGAGGTTACAAAACTTATACAAAATAAGTGAGTTCACCATGTCAGAAGTCAACAAGTTCCCAAACTTGTACAAAATCACCATGTAAACCTACACACACTGAGGAAGTAAAAAAAAATTAATATAATTTTTATTCCCTTGCAAAATTACTCAAGTACTTTTAACATAGTAATATTGTCAAGAGATGTTTGCAATGCAAAATTTAATTTGCCATTTAAAGAAATTTAGGAAATCTGGATGGTAAGGAGTTAGAACTTAGAAATTACCTGAACTATCATGACTCATATCATCCCAAAGAAAATCAGATAGAACAACCAAACTGCAGCATATTACAAAGTAAATTGTCCAAATTTCATATACCAAATCATATAGATTAACCAAAACAAACCAGATAAAACTAGAAAGCTGGCCAAATGCTCCATTCTTGAAACATGCTCAAAAAACAGAATCTAAGTCTGTATGGGGCTATTGCTATGGCAAGAGAATATGAGTTTATGATGGAACATCTATCTATTGACAAGAAAAAAAACAGTAGTTAGTATTTTGATAAATAAATTAATAATAGTAAGTATAAAATAGTAAAATAGTAATAGGCAATTAAAATAAATAAATTACACTTACAGAATTTGTTGATGATATTTTAAGCCCATATAATGCTCTAACCCAATCAGACCCACATAACAACATCTGGATAGTTTCAGTCTTCAGTGAAGCTCGATGAGGATCAATGACTCTGCCTCCTGCGCTGAATGTTGATTCTGAGCTAACTGTGGTAATTGGTGTAGCCAAAATATCTCGGGCCAGTTTGGACAAAGTTTGAAACTTGAGACTATTTGTTTTCCACCATTCCAAGGCATCAAAACTTGCATCTGAACCCTCTTCACAAATATAAATGCTCTCCTCTAAATAATTGTCCAGTTCTGATTTACTAGGCTGCACGGTATCAACACTTCTAACAAAAGATTTAAATAATGACTGGCCACTCTGCATGCTTCTCCCAGTCCCAACACTTGAGGAAGAACCAGATACATTCATTCGAGCAGCATTATCCTGCTCTCTTTGTGCCTCAAGAGTTGAATTATATTCATGAACATACTCATTATATAACTCAAGCAACACTTGAGAGACATGATCAATATTCTTAGCAGCCTCCGGCCCGTGATAAATTAAAGGAAAACAAAACTGGATCAGGACCATTTTGAATCTAGGATCTAACACCGCAGCAATTGACATCAATAGATTACACTCTCCCCAATATTTGTCAAATTTAGCACTCATTTTTCTTACCATTGATTTCATGTACTCATTCTCATCTCTACTCTTCTTACCTAAGATGTCCTTCATTCTCCAAACTTCAGAAAGAAATAAGTTTGCTGTTGGGTAATCAGAACCAGATACAATATTGGTGACTTCATTGAAAATAGCTAATAGTTGACAAACATTTTCAACTTGCCCCCACTCTTCAACAGTTGGAACCCATTCAAAACATCTATCTCTATCATCATATCTAGGGAAAACTTCTTTGAACTGAACTGCAGCATCCAGCATTAAATAAGTGCTGTTCCATCTTGTAGGCACATCTAAAATTAGCTTCTTTGAGGGCAATTGTAACTGTTTTGAAATTTCACTAAACTGTTTGAGCCTACTCTCTGATGCTACCAGATATTTTATACCATCTCTAACACAATCAACAATATCCCTAATCTTCCCAAGTCCATACTGTACAAGTAAATTTGTTATATGTGCACAACAACGTACATGAAACAGTTGCCCACTTACAGACAGTGTTTTCTTCAACCTAAAATCCTCTTTCAAGATCCGAATGGCCACATCATTTGAACTAGCATTGTCAACAGTTATTGAACTAATTTTATTCTCAATCCCCCAATTTTGGAAACACTTTTCTAAAGCATCAGCAATAAGAAGGCCAGTATGTGGAGGTGGCACATTACAAAAGTTCAAGACACGCCTCTGAAGGTGCCAATCAGAGTCTATAAAATGACATGTCACTACCATATATGAAAGTTTTTGACAAGAAGTCCACATGTCAGTTGTGATATGAACCTTATTCACCAGTTTAAGCAAAGCCCTTAACTTTGTCTTTTCATTCTCATAAGTTCTCATGTATTCTTTCTTTGCAGCAGCCCGAGACATTTTTTCCCAATATGGAGTGTTTGCACTCATGAATCTATTAAATACCACATGTTCCATTAAAGAGAATGGATATTCATGGTAAAGTATCATATGAGAGGCAAGCTCTCGGACCCTATTACGATCATAGGTAAAGTTTGAGACAGTGAAGGCACCATCTGCCTCCTTAGACTCAACTGCTAAGACTTTTTGTTTTTTCTTAGACCCCATGTATGGCAAACAAGTCAGCAGGTGCTTACGTAATGTAGTGGTAGAACTTGAGCGAGAAGCTTTAAATATAGTTTTACACCACTTACATTGAGGCTGTTTAACCCCATTGCTATCAATTTCAACAAAATCCTTCCATACATCAGAAGTCCTCTTTCTTTTTTTTCTTTCATAGGCTACTGTTTGAACATCTGTGGAAGGGCCCTCAGTAGACACAGTATTAGGGGCCTGAGAATTTTGGGCAGTGTCTCTATCATTATCAGATATGGCCTTTACTAAACTAATCCCAACAGAGTTTTCATTTTCATACTCCTCTACCGGATCAACATCATTCACTGGATCACCCATTTGGTGGGATCTAATATTTTGTAAACACAAAACCAGAAACATCCAATAAGCATAGGATCACAGACCAGAAATCAAAACAACCTTTCAACTTGGTGGCTCAAGGTGCCACCAGAAGGCAAGGATACTAAAAGATGTTAAAATTCAAAACAATTTCACTTCAACAGTTTTGTTATACAGCCCTGCCTTGATGGCTCAATGTGCCTCCAAAAGGCAAGGCTGATATAGTTGATTTAATTCAACTAAAACAGATGTTAAAGTCAAACTAATTTGACTTTAACAGTTTTAGTATACAATCTTGCCTTAGTGGCTCGATGTGCCTCCAGAAGCAAGGCACCTCAACAACATAAACATAGAAGAAACTGGATAAAACGTGTCAACAAAAACATATTAAACACTTCAACATTTCATACTTGTAATTAGAACAGAAACACAAAACAGATTGGAACAGATTAATCAAGCAACACAATTTTATGGCATAATTAAATACTTGAAGCAAGAACAATATATAAACATTTATAATCAACCAAAACAGATTCTTTATTTGCATATTTAAGTACTTGAAATTAGAACATAAACACAAAACAGATTGGATAAGAAATAAGATGAATCAAGTAACACATGGTAAAGATAACAACATTAAATACTTGAAGCAATCACCATATATGATCCTTTATAATCAACCAAAACAGATTCAAAAAAGTATATTTAAATACTTCAAATTAGAACATAAACACCGTTACACAACTACAAGACAGATTGTAAATTTAAAACTTGAAGCAATCACCATATATGATCCTTTATAAGCAACCAAAACAGATTCAAAAAGTATATTTAAATACTTGAAATTAGAACATAAACACAGTTACACAACCACAAGATAGATTGTAAAAGATAAATCAACCAATACATGTTAAATAAAACATGCACCACTACTTAAGGCCAAAATCACCATAGGATCAGATTAATCAACCCAAACATGAACAGTAAAAGCAGCAATTAAATAGTTCAAGCAAGAACATAAAGCATCATTAAATAGCAATTAACTTGAGAGGCTGAGAGAACTCACTTGCGACTATAAATTTTTCTTTGAGCACAACTCAGTAGGCAAGATGATTAGGCAAGCAGCAAGCTCAGATATAAAAGCTCAAGTTAGACTACAAGTTCAAAAATTGTAAGCAATAGCAAAATAACCAAAACATGAAGTTAACACTTAACGGCCTAAGGTCTAAGTTCTAACAGGGCATTATGGCATATTCAACTATTACAAAATAAAAGAAAAAAATAAAATTAAAACATAAACTTAACAATCAAAGTGATGGACAATCAAAACAGTCATAGTCTCAGTGTCTCACAGTTACCAAAATTAGCATATACGACTACTGAGTGATCACGATTCATGAGTGACAGTGTACTTAGATGATTTCATGTAGATCTATTGTGTAAAAATACCACAAATCACAATATGAAAAAGAGTTAGGATAGAACCAGAAATGGGCATTGAAAATAGTTAGATAAAACTATAACTAGATAAGATCAATCAAATCTGCCAACATTCCCAACCAAATGCATAGAAAAAGGAAACTAAATTGGGTAATCAACTCGTAGATGGACGAATCGACGAACCAGAGAACCACAAGCCACAAAATCAGGGAAGTAGTGGTTGGGAGTCATAAATGCATGCATTTAATGACCCATTTGTCGAGGACCGGCTGCTTTCTCAGAGGCTGAGATTACAGCCATGGTTCCCCTCTAAAATGGCCGCCAACTGCATCTGCTAGGGTTTCTAGCAGACTGCAGAAGCAGCCATTTTCACTCGACGGCCCGAGACCCCTCGAGAACATATGCTGCCCAAATGCACCACACAAATCGAATGATAGATTAAGATAGCATATAAGATGTAAGTTGTAACTAGTAATCGGTGTAACCGTGTAGGCATAAGAGATTCAGAGAATGGATAACAGGATAAGAAGCTAGGGTTTCTCGATGGGTCTGAGAGTGAGAGGAGAGAAAGTGAAGCGGCAAGAGTCAAGACCGAGAGAGTGAAATGTCAAGGGGTGAAAGTGAAACGTGAAACGGCGCAGCACTGCAGCAGTAGAAGACTCGGGAAGTGTTGTAACCCTAGGGTAAATACAATAAGTAAAATCCAACGGCTCCCAAGTCCCAAGAAAAAGTAACCACATATCTAACGGTTGAAATCAATCTAGGGTTTAATACTTTAATCGGCTCTTTAATTAAATTTATACTAGCATAAAAAAGTATATTTAAATATTATTCTATTAAAAAAAATACTATAGTCTATGCATTATAAATTATAATACATGTTAATTTTTTTATATTATAATTTTTATAATTAGCAAGTAGTGGCTGTAGTGTTGTAAAAAAAACTATATTTATTTATAATATTTAATTATACTATAAAATTGTCTAACATTATATTTTATCAAACATTCTCTAAATTGGTACTCATAATATAAATTTATAGTTATATTAATTAGTATAATATAATAATACTATAGGCTAATACCGTATATTAACCAAAAAGAGTATTCTATTTTAGAAAATATTATACTCTATAAATTATAATACATGTTAATTGTTATATAAATTAATTTTTAAAACTAGCAAGTAGTGTTGCAAATTCATAGAATATATAATGATATAATCTAAGCCTATAGCCTAAAGCCTTATTATCCTATAAGCATAACTTCTTATATGACATTTCACTATTTCATAAGAATAAGATAAATATATCAATATGATATATTAATATTATAAATTAAATATATAAACTTATAGTATATGTAGAAGAAAATATTTAACTATAAGTCACTATAATTCTATATACATAATTAATAATACGTATATAATTACTGATTATATTATATATATATTTTATATTTTACTATATATGTATAAATATATATGAGTCGAGCTCACGAGTCGAGTCGAGTTTCATACGAATATATTCACGAACATTAATCGAGTCGGTCGAGTTTTATACGAGTTTGTATCGTTTAATAATTGAGTTTATTTTTGTGTTTACGAACGGCTCATTTAATATTCGATTCGAGCCGATTTCGAGTTTATTCGAGTCGAATTCGAGCTGCCTGTCAAGTAGCCTGTTTATTTTACAGCCCTAGCTGGATTGCAGGCTATTCACATGAACTTGTTTCTTTCAGTGAGTTGTCACCCACCGTTGAGAGATTCTAACGGGTCCCTTAGAAAACTCCCATGGATTTTTTAAAATAAATTTTTTTTTAAAATATAAAGAAAGTGGATTAAAATAAAGATCTAATGAATATTATAAATTATTTTTATTTTTCAAATAGCTACAGTAATTCCTTTATATTTATAGATTACTGTTTACAAATGTAAATTTTTAAAAACTATTTATCTCTCTTCTATATTATTTAATCCCTTTATCATTTTTTTTAAATGTAACACATAAACTTTTGTCATCCCCTTTTCAAATTTTATATAGAATAACATAATTTTTTAATATTTGAAAGGGTACATATATATTTTTTAAAACAATTTAAAATATGACATAATTTTTTTTCTATTCTTTTAATTATATTTTAAATCAATATCAATTTTAGTTTGATTTAGAATAAAACATAATGATCTCAGATTGTATATGAGAGGATATTGTAAATATTAAAAGATATAAAGATATTATTGATAATTAGAGAAAATATTTGAAAAGAATATAAAATATTAAAAAGTATAATATTTAAATAATATAGAGAAAATATAAATAAGCTGATGTATGACCTATTGTAAAAGTTAGTATGTAAAATAGAAAAAGTAAGTTTTGATGATGCATTTTGAAAAATAAGATGAATGAACCATTGTAAGTGTTCTTAACTGAAACATTGTAGATTTGAACATATATCTTATCAAAATTCATTACAGAGTTTGAAAAAAGAACTATAAGAAATTATTAAAATTAATACACTATATATATATATAAAAGAATAGAACAATGCTAGATAGAATATTAAAATATGCAAGCCTTTAAGAAATGTATTATTATGCCAATAATAATAATAATAATATAAACGAATGACCGATTACATTCTTATAAGAGCTTTACATCTGCGGTAGATATGTAATATTTATTGACAGTTCCCTGCCTGCCCAATTGACTTCAAAAGACCAAAAGAAACGCACGTGATTATTGGTTCCAACGTATAATTAACTCTAAATAGGAAAGTGACATCATGATTCCAGCTGCTGCGTACTATGGCCAATGATTTTCTTCTACGTCATAATTCTCAACCTTGCTTCACATAAAACAACATTTTATATATATAGATGATAAAAGCAATATCAGACATTATTAATGTATCACTACTAAGAATGCTAGCTAGCTTTTAATAAAAGAATTAAAGAAACAAAGGGTATTTGCATGCATATCTTTCTAAACCACAAACTAACAATGAGAATTGAAGCTGCATTGAAAATTATTTCTCTCTCTTGATTAAGATCAAAGCCATATGCATTTTATCTGTATACTAATAGTAGCTGCAATTTTACTACAGATGCAATAATAGTTTCATTATCACCATTAATTTTGATTTGGTAAAATCTGATCTTTATCTTGCAGCCTCAGATTGGCCTTATATTTAATTTATTTGGGTATGCATCGCTTTCTATATGCTTTAACAGTGTTTTCTAGCAAAGTTCAGAATACTAATATACTGATATAAGCTGTACGTGGTGTGCATATCGTTGTGTGGAAAATTGTGAATACGTGAACTTACTTTTTGTGTAAATAACAATCGAGTATCATATTCTACCGCCGAAAGCCAATGTGTGGTGATATGAAGGTCATGCTCCCAATGCAAATCATCTTCATCTTCTGTTGCTTGCACACCTTTCAGTTTGGTGTAATTCTCTTACTCCATGACAGTTAGTCTTTATCTCGGTGCAACAACTTATAATTACTTTCTCCGAAGATGGAAACATTACAAAGGAATAACCTCCTGAGCAAAAGTTTGTCAGTTTTGGCAAGCTATCAAGTTTCAGGTATGTTTAGTTGTTTAAAGTAATCATCACATTTGCTTCACCATCCTCCATTGGTACTATTTCGATATTCCTTTTGCATTCGCGTATAGTCATTTCTTTGAGTTGCACCAGAGTTGTGGCCGTTGAGGATGTTACTAAATTGATTAATCTATGACAATTCGATATTTTCAGATTTGTCAAATTTTGAAGAGATACCAAATGTAGTATTAAACTTTTCAATTTGATGCATTGTGTCACTTGAAGAGTGTCCAGAGTAAGAAAGATTGGGCATGGCTCATGTGCGTCTCCTTTCCACAAATGTGTTAACATAGGTAGACAATGGAGCTCGAGTTTTCTTAGCCATGGGACTAATTTCTCTCAATCAAGAAGTTCAATATTAGGGAATATTTCTTCCCATCCACTATAATATACTTGAAGTTCTGACAGATTTTATAATCTTGCAACAAAGGATGGTGCAAAACCTGAAAACTTTCTAGGCCATAGGGCATAGGGTACTTAGTTTGAAGTTCAATATCAAAACCTCCAAGTCTGGTAAGTAATCTAAAAAAGAATCAAGATATTCATAAACAAATTAATTAAGAGTCAATATTCCTAGGATTTATTGTTAAAGGATATATAAATAATTAAATATATATATGTTCTTATTACCTCGAATTTTTTTACACAAGTCGTAATTTCATATAGTATCAAATAATTAAGTTGGAGCGTAAAGCTCAAAGTTAAGTAGAGATTTGATATTTTTTCCATGCAGTAGAATTAAAGATTGGGTTGGCCCCGTTTAGATTCGCAAACTATTTCATCTCATCTTTGACTTATTATTATAATTTTTTTAAATTTTCACACAAAATATAATAAATAATCTAACTTTTTTAAATACCAATTCAACTTCGTTAAATTTTAAAATAATAATAATATTAAAAAATAATATTTTATTTAATATTTAAATTTGATTTAAAATAATCTCATTTTATTTTATTTTATTTCATTTCATTTAATTCCATTCCATTTCATTTCGTTCATAGTTGGTTGGATTGTTACCTGCTCAACCACAAATATTGGTTGTTGAAAATTTAGCGTCCTGACAACAAAAGTGTAAGCCCATCAAAACTAATAAAGGTGACAATAATAGTGGTCGTAAATAGTCTGGGTCCATAATCTCGGAGGAAAAAATGAGCTACTGACCAAGTCTAAAAATTGGGAATTGCTTCTCCCATAGAAATTAGAAAGTGGTCACCGATGGTGGCCACCGACTGTGGGATTGTATTTTTTTTAATTTTAATTTTTTGCCTTAATAATTAAGTAAATATTATTTAATGAATTTATGATTTTTTATTTTTTTAAAAAAAATATTTAATGAGTTATAAAAAATATTTGAAAACATAAACAAAAATATAGAGAAAAAAACTTTGCCTCTTCGGTAGGCATTTCGGTGGCCTCCCTCTGTGGGAGTAGCACCTTGCCTAAAAATTAAGCCTGAGAGAGCCGTCTTTCATTATTTTATACTCACCAATAATCGCAAACATGTAAGAATTCTTTCAAAAGTAAAGAATAGAATTGCATGTGTGAATCTATTCTCCCCTCTCTCACTCTCTCTCTCTCCCCCTTCTCCGACCTCTCGTCGAGCAGACTCAACACTCTTTCTTCTCTGACTTTTTCTCTCACTAAAATACTCTCTTTCTCACTAAATACTTCTGTTAACTTTATATTAGATTTACCAAATTATATAAATCAATGATTTCTTTTAACTTTATTTGAAATTTTATCCTCACTTTCTCATTGCTCATTTGCTATTAATTTTACTTTTTTTATATATTTGTAATTGAAAAAATCTGTTTATCATTATTTTTTATATCATTTCATGATGTAATATTAAATAATAAATTCATAAGGTAAAATATAATTAATAATTTTTAATTATTTAATATTAAATTATAAAATGATGAAAAATAATAAAAATTAAGATATTAATAAAAATTAAGATGATAATGAACATTACTATTATTTGTAATTCGGCATGCCCTTCGTAGTATAATTACTAAAATTCGATACGCAAGCATTTTCACAAGTTGAACAGAAATATCAAATTATTTCTCTGCAAAATACAATATCCAACCATATTAAGTAGGAGGACAATTCGCCACAGCTTAAAAGCTAGCGTTGTGACGATAAAAGTGTAGCCCCATCAAAGCACTAATCAACCGACAACGAAAAGGGCCCCAAATCCTGACAAAAGTAAAAAAGAGGTTTGCTCAATCAAAGATGACAATAATGGTGTCCGTAAAGAGGAAAAAGCACCTACGGCCATTCAAAAAAGTTGCGGAAAAATGAGCTAGTGACCACCCAGTATCCAAACACAGTAAACGTTGCTAGACATGATTTGATACACAGCTTGATACAGGATGGATTGCAGGCTATTCACAGGCACATGATTCTTTTAGTGAGTTGTCATCCGCTGTTGAGAGATTCTTGGCTATTGTCTGGACAGGTTTAACGGGTCCCTTACACTGTTGAGAGATTCTTGGCTATTAGCTGGAATACTGTAGATTTGAACATATATCTTTTCAAAATTCATTACAGAATTTGAAAAAGAACTATAAGAAATTACTAAAATTAATACAATATATATATGTCCTTATTGGCTTGAATTTTTTTACGCGAGTCGTGATTTTATATAATATTAAATAATTAAGTTTTTACGCAAGTTTTATATATGTTAAATAAAGATTTAACATTTTTTCCATATAGTAAAATGAATGATTGGGTTAAAAAACTTTATCATTCAAGGATTCTTGCGAGAGTACAAGTATACGCCATGTTAGAAAAGTTCATGATATTAAATAATATCTCATGTATTAAGAAAGATAAGATATTTAAGAGTGACACGGACCTAAGCGTGTTCACCACAAGTTATGTTAAGGATGGCACGGACCTAAGCGTGTTCATCACAAGTTATGTTAAGGGTGACACGGATCTAAGCATGTTCACCACAAGTTATGTTATGCGGTGCCACGGACTCAAGCGTGGTTCACCTTATGTAAAGTTCATATAAGTTTCAGATCATGTTCAAGTTAAGTTATTCATGTCAATCACGACCCTAAATGCTAGGATGGGGTAATATCCTAGTGGAACTCCTTTGTTCACGCTGGAGTGTCTAAATAGGTGTGAAATTCCCTGGGTTGACGAAGTACAGTCAACAGGTTGCAAATGGGGCCTAAGTAACTGGTCACCGGAGCGCGCCAGGCACTAACGCCGATGGTGCCATATTTTATGTTACGTTATAATACGTGGGGCCACAACAACTGTGGAGTACGTATTATATTTATGTTACTTATAATGCGTGGGGCCACAACAACTGTGGAGTACGTATTATATTTATGTTACTTATAATGCGTGGGGCCACAACAACTGTGGAGTACGTATTATATTTTATGTTACTTATAATGCGTGGGGCCACAACAACTGTGGAGTACGTATTATATTTTATGTTACTTATAATGCGTGGGGCCACAACAACTGTGGAGTACGTATTATATTTTATGTTACTTATAATGCGTGGGGCCACAACAACTGTGGAGTACGTATTATATTTTATGTTACTTATAATGCGTGGGGCCACAACAACTGTGGAGTACGTATTATATTTTATGTTACTTATAATGCGTGGGGCCACAACAACTGTGGAGTACGTATTATATTTTATGTTACTTATAATGCGTGGGGCCACAACAACTGTGGAGTACGTATTATATTTATGTTACTTATAATGCGTGGGGCCACAACAACTGTGGAGTACGTATTATATTTATGTTACTTATAATGCGTGGGGCCACAACAACTGTGGAGTACGTATTATATTTATGTTACTTATAATGCGTGGGGCCACAACAACTGTGGAGTACGTATTATATCTTATGTTACTTATAATGCGTGGGGCCACAACAACTGTGGAGTACGTATTATATTTATGTTACTTATAATGCGTGGGGCCACAACAACTGTGGAGTACGTATTATATTTATGTTACTTATAATGCGTGGGGCCACAACAACTGTGGAGTACGTATTATATTTTATGTTACATAAAGTATGGGGCCACAACAACTGTGGAGCATACACTACATGAGACACAGCAATTGTGACATGTAGAATACGTGGGGCCACAACAACTGTGGAGTACGTATTATATTTTATGTTATGTATTCATGGGGCCACAACAACTGTGGAGCATGAAGTATGGGGCCACAACAACTGTGGAGCATACACTACATGAGACACAGCAATTGTGACATGTAGAATACGTGGGGCCACAACAACTGTGGAGTACGTATTATGTTTTATGTTACTTGAATACGTGGGGCCACAACAACTGTGGAGTACGTATTAACGCACGTTATTAATCAAGACAATTGAATAATATTCCAAGTTTATGTTAAGTCAAGTTTCAGATCAAGTTCATGTTTTATTATGCTCACGTACATGTTATGTTCATGTTCATGTTATGTTCCAAGTTCATGTTCACATCATGTTATGTTCACGTTTATGATATGTTCAAGCTCACGTTCATGTTATGTTATGTTTTACGTCCATGTTATGTTTCACGTTCATGTTATGTTGTTTGTTCATGTTATGTTTTAAGCTTAAGTTTATGCCATGTTAAGTCAAGTTCAGTTCACGTTTAAGTTCTGGTTAAGTCATGCTATAGGTCAAGTTATACTATGTTTATGGATGACTATACTTATGCATTTATGCTTTTACTGCCATGCATGCATTTTTAACCTGTGTGTGAGTTTTATGTTAACTTACTGAGATTTGTAATCAAATCTCACTTTGGTAGTCCCAACTACCATTCCCCCCGAATGGTAGATCTTGTTACAGGACCCAAAGGAGAATTGAAATCTGACCAACTGAATACGTACGACTAGACCACGGTGCGATGTTGATGATGGTATAGTATTTAACTTAGGTTAATACTTATACTTTTGGAGTTGTATCTCAAGTATTCTTTTGATCACAACCATTTTAGACTAGTGTGGTGATCACGGCTTTTTAGTATGCCTTTATGTATGAAATATGTTTCAAGTATTTGGGATATTTTTAGTTTGGTGCATAGTATTGCTAAAGAAAAAATATTATCCGCTGCGAATATTGCATAATGCTAGATGCATGTTAGGAACATTGCATCTTATATGTCATGAACGGGGGCAGGTAACCTTGTGTTGCATGTCTCGACGCTTCAAATGTCCGTTCAATCCCAAGCGGAATTTGGGGGCGTCACAAGATGGATGCCGTAGATGTGATACGGCGGGTTGTGTGAAGAGAATACCCGTGTAGCGTATTTTGTGTAATGCAGCGACTCGCCGTGCGACGTGCGCTGTAGTGTGTGTGGTGTAGAATGAAGGGAGTGCATGTGAAGTGTACTCCATGTTGTATAGCGATGCATCGTGTGATGTGCATCGAGTTGATGAATGTTGTAGCGAAAGGATTACGCGTAGCGCGTACTCCGTGTCGCGTAGCGATGCACCGTGAGACGTGTATCGCAGTGATGGGTTTTGTAGTGTGAATGGAAGAGAGTTCACGTGAGTGTACTCTGTACTAGGTCGTGATACACCGGATGGCGTGTCACGAAGGGTTGGATGGCGTAACAGAGAAGTGTAGAGCGTTTGGTGTAGTGTTGGGAAACTGTATGACAGTGTCCCGAAGCAGTGGTGTTATGGATTATAGTCCGGGGTGACTGGTGTCATCTTGTGGTTGACTATGACTAAGAGTATATGAATTGAGAAAGGAATTGTTTGTTTGGTTATTATTGATAATTTTAATGAACTTGTTTTAGTGCAAAGGCTTTCTGAAGTCAAATTATCTCTTCAGAGTATAGTGAAACCTCAAGTTGCCGTGGTGTTACAAGTGCTCATAATATGACAATTGAGTTCAGAAGTGAAAATCTTAAGGACTGGAGTGTTCCTCTTCCAGCTGTTGTGCAGTTCCTCGTGTTTCGCACTCTATTCTCATAGAACGCGACGATCGAGGTAAGTTAGCCTCTAACTTACTATCAGTTTATTGTGTATGTGTGATGGGTAAGGGAACTACAATTTATGTATGTATGTTATCGTATATGCCATGTCATGCTATGTCATTACATGTTTATCTGTTACGTATGATTTAATCTCTCATGAATATTTATCTGTTACATAATCTTTTCTGTCATACAATGATGTATGTTATAAGTATGCCATGTTAAGTATGCCATGAAATGTTATGATTAAATCATATTGTGCCATTTACAAGTATACGCCATGTTAGAAAAGTATATGATATTAATTAATATCTCATGCATTAAGAAAGATAAGATATGTTATGATACGTATAATACGTGGGGCCACAACAACTGTGGAGTACGTATTATATTTTATGTTATTTATAATGCGTGGGGCCACAACAACTGTGGAGTACGTATTATATTTATGTTACTTATAATGCGTGGGGCCACAACAACTGTGGAGTACGTATTATATTTTATGTTACTTATAATGCGTGGGGCCACAACAACTGTGGAGTACGTATTATATTTTATGTTACTTATAATGCGTGGGGCCACAACAACTGTGGAGTACGTATTATATTTATGTTACTTATAATGCGTGGGGCCACAACAACTGTGGAGTACGTATTATATTTTATGTTACATGAAGTATGGGGCCACAACAACTGTGGAGCATACACTACATGAGACACAGCAATTGTGACATGTAGAATACGTGGGGCCACAACAACTGTGGAGTACGTATTATATTTTATGTTATGTGTATTCATGGGGCCACAACAACTGTGGAGCATGAAGTATGGGGCCACAACAACTGTGGAGCATACACTACATGAGACACAGCAATTGTGACATGTAGAATACGTGGGGCCACAACAACTGTGGAGTACGTATTATGTTTTATGTTACTTGAATACGTGGGGCCATAACAACTGTGGAGTACGTATTAACGCACGTTATTAATCAAGACAATTGAATAAGATTCCAAGTTTATGTTAAGTCCAGTTTCAGATCAAATACATGATAAGTCAAATTTTAGATCAAGTCCATGTTATGTTATACTCACGTACATGTTATATTCAAGTTTATGTTATTTTCAAGTTTATTTATGTTATGCAGGTTTACGTTCATGCTATATTTCAAGTCCATGTTATGTTTCACGTTCATGTTATGTTGTTTGTTCATGTTATGTTTTAAGCTTAAGTTCATGCCATGTTAAGTCAAGTTCAGTTCACGCTTAAGTTCTGGTTAAGTCATGCTATATGTCAAGTTATACTATGTTTATGTATGACTATAATTATGCATTTATGCTTTTACTGCCATGCATGCATTTTTAACCTGTGTGTGAGTTTTATGTTAACTTACTGAGATTTGTAATCAAATCTCACTGTGGTAGTCCCAACTACCATTCCCCCCGAATGGTAGATCTTGTTACAGGACCCAAAGGAGAATTGGAATCTGACCAACTGAATACGGTCGACTAGGCCACGGTGCGATGTTGATGATGGTATAGTATTTAACTTAGGTTAATACTTGTACTTTTGGAGTTGTATCTCAAGTATTCTTTTGATCACAACCATTTTGGACTAGTGTGATGATCACGGCTTTTTAGTATGCCTTTATGTATGATTATGTTTCAAGTATTTGGGATATATTTAGTTTGGTGCATAGTATTGCTAAAGAAAAAGATTATCCGCTGCGAATATTGCATAATGCTAGATGCATGTTAGGAACATTGCATCTTATATGTCATGAACGGGGGCAGGTAACCTTGTGTTGCATGTCTCGACGCTTCAAATGTCCGTTTAATCCCAAGCGGAATTTGGGGGCGTCACATAAACAGTCATTTGCTCACATTATTATTATTATTATTATTATTATTATTATTGGCATAATAATACGCTTGTTAAAGGCTTGCAAATTCTAATATTCTATCTAGCATTATTTTTTTTATGTAGTGTATTAATTTTAATAATTTCTTATAGTTCTTTTTTCAAAGTCTATAATGATTTTTTAAGAGATGTGTGCAATCTAGGTCCTACAAGATTCCATGGTAGTCATGATCCATGTGCAAAAATGAACGCACTATGTACATTGGCAAGTCTCATGAGTCATGACACTTAAGGCTGTCTTTGATTGTTGGAGTGGGCCGGTCTATTCATTCCATGACACTTAACGCACTGTGTACATTTCTCCAAGAATCTCACTACCCACTATTTATGGACACCATTATTGCCGTCTTTGATTAATTTTGATGGGCCTGCATTTTGTTTGTCACAACGCTAGCTTTCCAGCTGCAACAAATTGACCACCTACCTAATTTGGATGGATATAGTTTGTATTTTGTGGAGAAATAATTTGATATTACTGTTTAACCTGTCCTTTTTTTTTTTTTTAAATGATTTAATCCATTCACTGAAAGCGAAGTTACATATGTGACTAATCAAACAGGATAATCCCAATTATCAGCCAAACTACTAGTCTGTTTGGGGCTTCCCCGCCAACAAATTTTTTTTGTGACGGATATTGTCTAAACTTCTATAACTTCTCTATCAACAACAGTCAAGAGAGAAGCACTCTATTAAAACAAAGCTAAACAAACTTACTGCCAAAAGAAGAAAGGTACACCCACTCTCCATCCTCTAAAGATGAGGAGTACAACCACACTCTCTCCTTCCAAAAAGGAAGAGTACAACCACCTACCTCCTCCAAAAGAGGAGTAGGACAAACACCCACCTTCCTCCAAAAGAAGAGTGGGACACTAGTCTATACTTTAAATATATATTAAAAACAAACAAAAAAACCAACAAAAAAAAAACAGAAAACAAGAAAACTGGCAATGGGCTGTAGGAACAAGTGGGCCCAGACTAGACTAGAAGGCCCAGCAAAAGCGCATGTGGGGGCCCAACCCGTTAGGGTTTCCAAATGATCCTTCTGCCGCCGCCACCCATTTTCAGCTCTTCTAACCATTGCATCATCCCCTGCAGCGTTCCCCTCCACCAACCGCACGAGCATGCCGCCGTCTCTTGCCCTGCCTTGCCCCGGACGACGTTATGGATCGCTGCACAGGACGTGTTCCTTGGTCGCATACGGCTACTGGTAGCCCTGCCTTGCCCATGAAAGTTTCAGATCGCTGCACAGGACATCCAAAAGCAATCCGGTGTATTTGTTGCTTGGTCCACCATAGACAGCTTCGGATTGACTAGTAGCATGCTTCGGAATGTCTAGTAGCATACTTCGGCTTGGCTGAGTCGATCTGTTCATGCCTCCCTCCTCCCCCGTCCCGGACGTGACACAGCCCTCTGTTTTCCTAGATGAAAACAGAGCTATCGAAGCCCAGCTTCAACGGCCAACCAAACGCCTCCACAAACCACCGACCCTGAGCAGAGGTGGTTTCTAGACCCACTACGCGAGAGACACACCAAAACTGCCTTAAGCCACCGTTTGTTTAACCTGTCAAAATGCTACGTATCCAGTCTTATTAATTATACTAGGGATGGCATGGCCAATTACAAAGAGTAATGTTATTTATTATTTCAATTTTTATTATTTTATTATTATTTTAAAATGTGGTATTAGATAATTAGAAACTATTTATTATATTTTATTTATAAAACTATCATTTAATATCATATCATGAAATGATGAAAAAAATAATGATAAATAAATTTTTTTCAATTACAAATATATAAAAAGTAAAATTGATAGCAAATGAGAAATGAGAAAGTGAGGATAAAATTTAAAATAAAGTTAAAACAAATAATGGATTTATATAATTTGAGGTAAATCTAATATAAAGTTAACATAAGTATTTAGTGTGAAAGAGAGAGTATAAAAAAACAAAAACAAAAGAGAGAGAGAGAGAGAGAGGGGAGAATAGATTCACACGTGCAATTCTATTCTTTACTTTTGTCAAAATTCTTACGTGTTTGTGATTATTGGTGAGAGTAAAACAATGAAAGACGGCTACCTCAGGCATAATTTTTAGGAGTTTTGTTATAAATAAATAAAATAGTTTATTAATTTATGGGTAAATACTGATTTTTTTATATTTAAAATTTAAATTAATATTATTTTTAATAAAATTTATTTTTTAATTAATTACATTAAATTAATATACAATTATATTTATAACTAAATTTTTTCAATTTTTAGACCTGGTCAGTAGCTCATTTTTTCCGCAACTTTTGTGAGTAGGCGTAGGTGCTTTTTCTTCCGAGATTATCGATCCGGTCTACTTACGGCCACCATTATTGTCGTCTTTATTAGTTTTGATGGGCACTACACTTTTGTTGTCGTACGCTAGATTTTCAACGACCAATATTTGTGGTTGAGTAGGTAACAATCCAACCAACTACTCTCGCAAGAATCCTTGAATGATAANAAACAACTTAATTATGCAATTCTAACCTTTTATCATGATTCCAGATGAGGGTAAAGACGAGAGAGATGTGATTGCTGTCGGGAAAGAATCCAAAACTGATTATTTTAGCGGGCTGTTACAGTTTACATTCTTATAAGAGTGGGGTAGATATATATTTATTGAAGTAATGGTAGGATGTACAAACCTGCGCATTCATTTTGAAAAGAAGTAAAGTGCATTGTGCAAGATAAATGAGCATCAATTCCCATTTTTAAGAACTTTTCAACCAACAAACATGACCATTTTCCATCACTAAAGTCAAAATTACCTGCCTAGCTATCTAATTCTCTATTGTCTATAGCATGTTACTGTTGAGTATTGTGGATTCTGGTCCACTTCGCTCGAGCAGCGGCTTTTGGCTGCTTGAGCGAAGCTAGGCAGATTCGAATGCTCGAAGGCTGCTTGACAGTGAGCTCGAGCGGTTGTGGGAAATGGAGTTCGTTCGAGTGGAGGTATTAGCCGCTCGAGCGAAATCAGGCAGAGTTGAACGCTCGATGTTCGCTCGACAGTGAGCTCGAGCCGTTATGGAAGGGAGTTCGCTCAATGCGCGCTCGACACGCCGCTCGAGCGAACATCGTATAATTTCAGATCTAGGGCTTTTTCCGCCGTTTGAGTATATATATGTGTTTTCTACACTTATGGCCGTATTGTACAACACTGTTGGTGAACAGTATTTCACCCCTCCATTGTATTGTGATTCCTCAAGCAATAAAATCCTCTGCAGCTCCCGTGGAAGTAGGCAATTTGCCGAACCATATATATTTGTGTGTCGTGTGTGATTTTCTCTTTCATATTCTTTATTTTCACTTTATTGTCATCGTTTTTCACAACAATCGGTATCAAAGAGCCAAGGTTCGGGTTTGAGGGAAAACGATGGCAGGAGATGAAGTGAAGGTATCGGGGATCGAGAAGTTTGATGGCACGGATTTTGGTTACTGGAGGATGCAGATAGAGGACTACCTCTATGGGAAGAAACTTCATCTTCCATTATTGGGAAAGCGACCAGAAAAGATAGATGAGGCTGATTGGAATCTGTTGGATCGAAAGGTTCTGGGGGTTATTCGATTAACCCTGTCGAGATCCGTTGCACACAACGTCATCAAGGAGAAGACGACTGCAAATCTCATGACGGCTTTGTCAGGTATGTATGAAAAGCCGTCAGCGAATAACAAGGTACATTTGATGAAAAAGTTATTCAATTTAAAGATGGCGGATGGTATGTCTGCTGCACAACATCTGAATGATTTTAATACTATTACAAATCAATTGTCGTTTGTTGAAATTGAATTTGATGATGAGATACATGCACTGATATTGTTGGCTTCATTGCCAAATAGCTAGGAAGCCATGAGAATAGCTGTTAGTAATTCTGCTGGTAAATCTAAGTTAAAGTATGATGATATTCATGATTTGATTTTGGCTGAGGAGGTGCGTAGGAAAGATTCTGGCGAGACCTTGGGTTCAAGTTCAGCACTGAATGTTGATTCTTGAGGGAGATCACAAGACAGGAACTCAAACAGAGGAAGATCAAAATCAAAGCACAGGGGCAAGAGCAAGTCAAGGCCTGGTCAACAGGCAACTTGCTAGAATTGTGGCAAAGCTGGCCACATAAAGAAGAACTGCAAAAATCCTAAGAAGACCGAGAATGATAGTGCTAATGTTGTAACTGAAGAAGTACATGATGTACTATTGCTTGCAGTTCATAGTCCAGTTGATGACTGGATACTGGATTCAGGGGCTTCCTTCCATACATCTTCCCACCGGGAGTTAATGCGGAATTATGTTGCAGGTGACTTTGGGAATGTGTATCTTGTTGATGGAGAGGCTTTGAACGTGGTGGGGATGGGAGACATTGACATTGCACTCCCTAACAAGAACAAATGGACCTTGCAAAAGGTCAGACACATTCCTGAGTTGAAGAAAAACCTCATTTCTGTTGGGCAGCTCGATGAGTGTGGTCATTCAGTAGTGTTCTCAGATAGCACCTGAAAGGTCACAAAAGGGGCATTGGTATTGGCTCGAGGTAAGAAAATTGGTACACTATATATGACTACCGGTTTAATTAACACTATTGCTACTACCGTTGTAGAGAGCACAACAGATTTGTGGCATTGCAGGCTTGGCCATATGAGTCAGAAGGGTATTAAAGAACTTCTATCCAGAGGCAAGCTACCAGAACTGAAGTCAGTTGATCTCAATATGTGTGAGAGTTGCATTATAGGGAAACAGAAGAATGTCAGTTTCTTGAAAAGTGGCAGAACGCCAAAGACAGGAAAACTGGATCTTTTACACACAGATGTGTGGGGACCTTCTCCAGTAGCATCTCTTGGAGGTTCTCGTTACTATGTCACGTTCATTGATGACCATAGTAGGAAGGTATGATTTTATTTATTGAAACATAAATCTGATGTATTTAATGTATTCAAAACTTGGAAGGCCAAGGTTGAGACAGAGACAGACTTAAAACTGAAATGTTTGAGGTCTGACAATGGTGGTGAGTGCATTGATGGTGGGTTCAAGGAGTACTGTGCAGCTCAGGGTATCAGAATGGAGAAGACCATTCCTGGGACACCACAACAAAATGGAGTTGCGGAGCGTATGAACAGGACCATAAATGAGCATGCTAAAAGCATGAGATTGCACGCCGGACTACCACCAACTTTTTGGGCAGATGTAGTTAGCACTGCTGTCTACTTGATCAACAGGGGGCCATCCGTCCCATTAGATTGTGAATTGCTTGAGGATGTTTGGAGCGGGAAAGAGGTCAAATTTTCTCACCTTAAAACTTTTGGTTGTCTTTCTTATATTCTTATTGATTCTGATGCTCGTAGTAAACTTGAGGCTAAGTCAAAGAAATGCTATTTCATTGGCTATGGAGACGAGGCATTTGGCTATTGTTTCTGGGATGATCAGGGTCGGAAGATCATAAGAAACATGAATGTGATTTTTAATGAGAAGATTGTGTACAAGGACAAGTCTAGTACAGCTTCCGAAGTAGCTCCTCAGGAGTTCGAGTTCGTAAGATTGGATGACCTACCCGAGGTCACAGTGCAGTGTAGAGATGTGAGTGACGAGGAGAGTGGGTCCAGTGTACCCATTCCTATTATTCCGCAGTCAGTTTTAGAGCCGTCCACTCCTACAGCTACAGTTCGCAAGTCAGTTAGGACTATACGTCCTCCACAGCATTTCTCACCAACCTTGAACTACATTCTATTGACAGATGGTGGAGAATCGCAGAGTTATGAAGAAATCTTGCAAGATGAAAATTCTAGCAAGTGGGAGCTGGCCATGAAAGATGAGATGGATTCCCTGCTAGGGAATCAGACATGGGAGTTGACAGAACTTCCATCAGGGAAGAAGACATTACACAACAAGTGAGTGTACCAGGTGAAAACTGAGTATGATGGCAGTAAGAGGTACAAGGCTAGACTTGTTGTAAAAGGCTTTAAGCAGAAACAGGGTATTGATTACTCTGAGATCTTTTCTCCTGTGGTGAAGATCACAACCATCAGGATGGTACTGTCTATAGTTGCTACCGAAGATTTATTTCTTGAGCAGTTAGATGTGAAGACAGCCTTTCTTCATGGAGACCTTGAAGAAGACATCTACATGCACCAACCTGAGGGGTTTGTAGTAAAGGGAAATAAAGGTTTAGTTTGCAGGCTAAAGAAGAGCTTGTATGGCCTGAAGCAAGCTCCTAGACAGTGGTACAAGAAATTTGATAATTTCATGCACAGTGCAGGGTACATCAGATGTCAGGCAGATTATTGTTGCTATGTCAGGCATTTTGACAATTCTTATATTATTCTACTGTTGTATGTGGATGACATGCTTATTGCAGGGGCTAGTATTGATGAGATCAAGAATTTGAAGAAGCAGATGTCAGAGCACTTTGCAATAAAGGATTTGAGAGCTGCAAAGCCTGAGTATGTGAAAAAGGTACTCAGCAAGTTCAATATGGACAAGGCCAAACCAGTTGGCATACCTTTGGGCAGTCACTTCAGACTCAGCAAGATTCAGTCACCCGAGTCAGAGGAGGAACAAGACTACATGAGTAAGGTTCCTTACGCCTCAGCTATTGGTTAACTTATGTATGCTATGGTTTGCATAAGACCGGATATTGCCCATGCAGTGGGAGTTGTGAGTAGATACATGAGTAACCCAGGAAAAAAACATTGGGAAGCAGTGAAGTGGATTTTAAGGTACCTAAAATGCTCCTCAGAAACCTGCTTGTGTTTCTCAGAAGAGAGTTTAGAGGTGCAGGGCTATGTTGATGCTGATTTAGCTGGAGACATTGATAGTAGAAAGAGTACCACGGGTTTTGTTTATACTTTTGGTGGTACTGCAGTGTCATGGGGTTCTAATATATAGAAAACAGTTTCTTTGTCTACTACAGAAGCTGAGTATATTGCAGTGTCAGAGGCTGCAAAGAAGATGATATGGCTACAAGGCTTCTTGGATGAATTAGGTAAGAAGAATAAAAAAGGCACTCTCTACAGTGATAGTCAGAGCGCCATATTCCTTACCAAGAATCCAGCATTTCATTCCAGGACCAAGCACATTCAAATCAGGTATCACTTCATACGATCATTGTTAGATGACGGACAATTGTTACTTGAGAAAATTTGTGGAAGCAAGAACCCTGCTGATATGTTGACTGAGGGTGTTATACTTGAGAAACTGAAATTGTGCGCAACTTTAGTTGGTCTTCTAGCATGAAGACAGGGGCAGTGAGTTGCAAAGGTGGAGGATATCACGTTTGAGGAAGAGGACGACGCAGTGAGTGTACCAGTCTCCAAGTGGGAGAATTGTTGAGTATTGTGGAGTCTAGTCCACTTTGCTCGAGCGGCGGCTTTTGGCCGCTAGAGCGAAGCCAGGCAGATTCGAACGCTCGAAGGCTGCTCGACAATGAGCTCAAGTGGTTGCGGGAAAGGGAGTTCGCTCGAGCGGAGGCATTAGCTGCTCGAGCGAAATTAGGCAGAGTTGAACGCTCGATGTTCGCTTGACGGTGAGCTTGAGCCGTTGTGGAATGGAGTTCGCTCGATGCTCACTTGACACGTCGCTTGAGCGAATATCGTATAATTTCAGATCTAGGGCTTTTTCCGCCGTTTGAGTATATATATGTGTTTTCTACACTTATGGCCGTATTGTACAACACTGTTGGTGGACAGTATTTCGCCCCTCCATTGTAGTGTGATTCCTCAAGTAATAAAATCCTCTGCAGCTCCCGTGGACGTAAGCAATTTGCTGAACCACGTATATCTGTGTGTCGTGTGTGATTTTCTCTTTCATATTCTTTATTTTCACTTTATTGTCATCATTTTTCACAACAGTTACCACATCAAAAGAAAATCAATTACAGTGCACAAGTTACGAACACAATGAAATTCTTGTCCAAAAGCGAAATGAACATAAGGAGAAATAATAGTCATGCACATATGAGAGTTTACAACACTAATTCATGAGGATTGCATCAAACCATTACGTACAATGTCAACATAATATATAATGTTTTTATTTTATTGACATTCTTTCATGCATATATAGAAGCCACAAAATAGATCATGAAGCAAGTACCATAAATCAACTATATATGTTTTATTTTACTAACAATGGGGAGGAAAGCTCCCTGCCCCCCAATTGACTTCAAAAGGTTGAAATAAGCCTACGTGATTATTGGTTCCACAAACTCACTACAAGAAAAATAATTTTTTGTGTTACTTAAATTAGATACGAAAAGTACAAAATGGTTGCGATTGTTTTTTTTTTGCAACAATTTTGTATTTTTCGTATCTAATTTAAGTGACGTAAAAAGTCATTTTTTTTTGTAGTGCTCTACGTTGGAAAGCGGCATCATGATTCCAGTTGCTGCGTACCATGGCCGATGATTTTTTTCTTTGTCAAAATTCTCAACCTTGCTTCACAGTAAAATACATTTTATAGAGATGATAAAAGCAACATCAGACATTATTAATGTATCTGTACTAAGGATGCTAGATTTCCATTGAAGAATTAAAGGAAAAAATGTATTTCCATGCATATAAAAGATAGACCACAACGAACAATGAGAAGTCAAATTTATTGAAGTAATGTTAGGATGGCCCACTAGAAAAAGTCGTGGAAAAATGAGCCAGGGACAAAGTCTAAAGCTAAGACCATTGACAATGGTCTAACCATTGCCAAGTCTAAAATAGAACTCAAATATGGTGTTTTGGCTATAATATAGACTTCTAACTAAATTAGTCCATATTGGACTAGCTATCCCCAAGTCTAAAAAATAATATAATATTATTTATTTTAATAATATTACCAAAACAGTCCACTATAACCAAAACAGTCCCTAATTACCAAAACAGTCCACAAATTAGACACAGTCCACTAATGTACCCCAAAACAGTCCAAAAATTACCAAAATAGTCCACTATTACCAAAACATTCCACAATCCTACCAAAACAGTCCATTAATTAGTAGATTAATTTAGTTGCTACCCAGCCACATATTTATCCAGCCTACATGTGGTTGGTCAGCCACTAATAATCTAAAAAAAAAATATCAAAGCTACCAACATTAGACACCTCCATAAGGTGTCAAAGGAGATGTAGATGTATCCCCGATATCCTTCCTCCATTCCTCAAAAATTTTTCGTTGAATATAGCCAAAATATTCTTGTTGCATGGCATTCAGGCCACTTAGATCTAGCAACATCATCTTTGTCTCGAATTTCTTCTTCTTTAGTTCAAACACTATTGATCTTTCTAGGTCTGCCTTCAGGGTCATATTTCTACGTTCTTCCATGGTCGTTGCTCTATCCTCGGTCATTTTAGTTAAGGTAATCTTGATCTCACCATCGTTGCCTTCCATGGACTTCCGCTTCCTCTTCCTTTCTTTCTTAGTTTTTTTGCCTGGAGGTCACTCAGCAAGAACCTCTATGTCCTCCTCAGCATGGTCAACATCAATAACACCGAACACTTTTTCAGGTGACCTCCTCTTGTTACCAAGGGTGGAGATGTGTTGCTGCCATTTTGGTTGATGTCTCAAAAGACACCAACAATGCTCCATTGTGAAATTAATCCATACTATTTCTTTATACACCATCTTCGCTTTCTCAATCTACAAAAGTGAAAGAAATATTTGTTAGTTCATAAGTCCATTACAAATTAAATGAAAATAGGTTTTAGGGTACATACCTTGTCTTACTTCATTGCACCACTCGGGTGCAATGACTCTACTTGTGCTATATATGCACAAAATTTATTTGTCAATTTTTGAATCATGGACCACCGATTCATCAAAGAGCCCTCAGAATGGTTGGCAATATTCGGTTTTTTATATTCATGATAAAATTTGGTAATTCTTTCCCACATTTGAGTGGACTTTTGATCAGTACCCTTTATAGCATCGATGCTAATGTTGAGCTAAGCTGAGACGAGGAGGTTATCCTCTTCAATAGTGAAAGACGCACCTCGTTGAACTATTTTTGAAAGATGCATCTTTTCACCGTCATTTGGAGTTACTTGGACAACATTATCATGTTGCGTTAGGGTGCTATTATAACCTTCTCCTCCACTTTGTAATAGAGTGGTGAAGAAGGGGTCATCATCAAAATGTGTGTCCATCCTTGAAAAATATTAAATTTTCAAGGAATTAGACAAGTTGCCGAATAGTCAAGTCCAATATAAAATCCTCAACATCATATTATTGAGAATTATAAAGCATCTCAACATCATATTGCAGTATCTCAGTCCATATATAATTTATCTCAACATCATTTTGTAGAAATCAAAAGAGAACAGCCCATGCGAAAACCAAAGGAGAATTAAATAATTGATACAACCAAGAAATTAGCAATAAATAATTACTAAGTGGTGCCGGCTAATTTAGTTTGCAAACCAACTGAAACAAATACATGCATTGAAAGAGAATAAGAATAACAGTTCAGTTCAAGCTATCCATAGATAATGTGTGATTGATGTTTTATACAAACTTTTGAACCTAGTATAAAGAATACAAAGCGATTACATATCTAGTTTGCAATCATAAAAAAATATACTGTCTTGAGTACAGTTTATGTGCAGAGTTGATTTAAGGAAAAGAAAGTGTTCAGGACAGTTTATAGAACCATTGGACTAATCCAAACTCATTTATAGATGCTGAGTACTAGACACACAGAAGGATGTTAAGTGTAAAAAATACATTTTCAGACCCTACAACCAGAAAACAGGGTCCCTATTCCTTCTCTCGACACTCGCTCGACATTTGGCTCGAGTGAACTCAGGCAGAGTTGAACGCTTGACCATCACTCGACATGGCACTCGAATTAGCTCAGACAGAGTTGAACGCTCGACACTCGCTCGACATAGAGCTCGAGCGAATGCAGGCAGATTGAAACGCTCGATACTCGCTCGACACTGAGCTCGAGCGAACTCAGATAGAATGTGTCGCTTGACCTTCGCTTGACACTACGCTAGAGCCAATGTTCCAAATCACTTGAAAATTAAATTTCTTCATGAATTCAATTCTTCATGAATTGATTTGGAAAGAGAAATTTCAAGAACATGTGAGGGTGGACATGTCAAGGTGCCAACTCCAAATAAATAAATAAACAGCAAGAACCAAGCTTGGGAGAAGCACAAAATGTTTCAACAATGTAGAGCATGAAACATGTGGGGATTTCAGGATTGGCAGACAGGAAACAACGAAAACATTAAACTCTTTCTCTCACAAGGTTATGTGGACAAAAGGCACTCGTGGGGTCATTTGCATATATCCAAGAGAGGGAGAAGTCTGGGCTCTGTATAGAAATTGGTCCTCCTCAGAAATGAGCATACACCAGATGACTTGATACACAAATATGACGTGGTGGAAGTGCTTGATGACTTTAGTGTGGAACAAGGTGTGTCTGTTGATGACTTTAATGAGAAATGAGATTGTAGTGGCAGTAATGACAAAATACACCAAACTTTGAATGATCAATTATCCAAAAAGCTTAAGTTAATTAAAAGTAGTGAATGTGATCATTTAGTTTATACTATGAGAAAATTGTAGTCATTTGTGTTGTTAAGCTCAAATGTTCGATTGAATTTCAATTTAAGGTTATAGCTGGTGCTGATAAGCTGTGTGTTTTCATGTTGGGAAGATGTTTTACTTGAAAAAGGAGAGATTATAGCTGGAGAAATTTGGGACATGTCTAATAGGGCTCCACTTCCAAAAGCAAGAAAAGAAAATCTTTTCAATAAGTTTCACATTGGCTATAACTAACCAAGGAATAGCAGAGTAAAAAAGCTCAAAACTAAGAACAAATTAGTATAGATACAACTACTTGTAGTCTTAAAAGAATGCTTCACAAAACCGAATCCAAAATCACAAAACATAGCTTTTTGAACAATGAACTAGAGGAAGCTGAAGCATTTGTTCAGTGCCCCTAAAAAATACGCAGCCCATCAATAGGAAAAAAAAAATCAAGCATGCTCCAAGACTGAATGAAGCTTTGGAATCCAAGAATATGCCAAAACAGAGAAAAAAATGCAATACCATTTCAAAGAATCAATACGTAGATAAGAATAAAAAAAAAAGGGATCGCATTTACCCAAAGAGGAGATCAAATCAAAATATGTTTGGAGAAGGGGGATGCATAACGACGGCTTCAACAGAGAAGAGGGAGAGAAGAGTGAGGAAGAGAGACTTACCTTGTCGAGCATGGGGACGACGGCAACCGCTGGAGTGATTTGGGGTTGCTGGTTGAAGGACGACGACGGTTTGAAGAAGACCTAGGCTTTGGGAGAGAAAGAAAAGAAAGAGAGGTGATTTGCAAAGAAAAACTGAGGGAAATGACAGGGGCAGGTAGTAGAACACAAATAAAAAATTCTTTGGTCTTTGTACAGGGTCTCGCCATGTCTGGCGAGGTCTTTAGATTTATTGTATCACTTATGTCAAACTTTCTATCTATGGATAGACCATTGCATATAAATTTATGTAGAATCGTAGTCATTTTGAACTTGCATTTGGCAATGGCGAGGCCATTGCCAATGCTCTAAGTGGGCATTTAGATAATTAGACATTTTGAGGTGAAATGTGAATAATAATATTTTATAAATTTTATTAAGATGTATTTAAATGTATAAAATAAATTAAAATGAATTAATTTTTTATGTAAAATTAAAAAAAAAAGTTGATCTTAATAATAATTAATTTGTTTTTGATTAATGGGCTATTTTTTGGAAAAATAATGGTTTTTTGTTAATAGATATGTGGACTATTGTTTTAGAAAATTATAGTTTATAATTGAGCCATTTTTTGGAAAAATGGTGACTGTTTATTTTCTAATGGATTCGTTTTGGACTATATGGAAATTTTGATGTGTATTGAAAAAATGATCATTTGATGTTTTGGGTCCTATGCATATTTTAGTATATGCACGGATATGTGTTGGTTGTATTACTGTATTTTTATCTCGTAGGTTGTTCGGTTGGTTACTTACTAAGATTCACAATCTCATGTGATATTCACATTATACAGTTCTGTTTTATGGAATCATAGATTTTGATGCAGATGAGGACATTGAGCTTGAGGGATCGGCTCCATTGGAGGAGTGACTTGGGATCGTTTTTCGTGTTTTGGGATTTGTTTATCACTTTTATTATGTATTTTGGGTTGTATTATATTTTTACCGTATTACTGTATAACTTTTGAAGGCATTTTTATTTTGAAAAATATGTATTTAAAATTTTGGTAGTTAGTTGACTATCTTTTAATTATTCACTGCAATTTTGTTGTACACATTGCATGAGCGCACACTTAGCACTTGTTAGTTGAGGTGTGTGACCTGTATTGTCATCATCTCGATGTCACAATTCTTGTATTTCCATATATGGGAGTTGAAGGTGTCCCATTCTGGGGCCTTACGGTGCTTAGTCTAAAGTTCAATATCAAAATCTCAAAGTCTGAGTAGTTAGTATTCTTAGGATTTATTGTTAAAGTATGTATAAATAATGAAATATATATCTTCTTACTAACTTGAGTTATTTTACACAAGTTCTAATTTCATATAATAGCAAATTTGAGATTTAAATAATTAAGTTTGATCGTCAAACTCAAAGTTAAGTAGAGATTTGACATTTTTTCCATATGGTAGAATTAATGAACGGATAGAAAAACTAATCATTTAGGGATTCTTGCAAGAGTAGTTGGTTGGATTGTTACCCACTCAACCACAAATATTGGTTGTTGAATATCTAGCGTTGTGACAACAAAAGTGTAGGCCTATCAAAACTAATAAAGATGGCAATAATGGTGGTCGTAAATAGTCTGGATCGATATTCTCGGAGGAAAAAGCACCTATGCCCACTCAAAATAGTTGCGGTAAAATGAGCTAATGACTGAGTCTAATTGCATTTAGATGTTGAATTGAATTGAACCAAGTTAAAATGACAATTAAAAATGAAATAAAATATTATTTTTTAATATTATTATTATTTTAATATTTATTTTAATTTTATTTGAAATTTTATCCTCACTTTCTCATTTCTCATTTGTTATCAATTTTATTTTTTATATATTTGTAATTGAAAAAAATTTTATTTATTGATTTTTCTCATCATTTTATAATTTAATATTAGATGATAGATTCATAAGTAAAATATAATAAATAGTTTTTAATTATTAAATATTACATCATAAAAAAATAAAAAAAAATAAAAATTAAAATAATGAGTAATTTTATTATTTATAATTGGGCATGCACTTCCTAGTATATAATTAATAAGATTTGATACAGAAACATTTTGACAAGTTGAACAGTAAGATCAAATTATTTTTCTATAAAATATTAAACCCATCCAAATTAGGTAGGAGGTCAATTGGTCTAGCAAAAAAGCTAGCTTAGTAACAAACAAAAGTGTAGGTCCATCAAAACTAATCAAAGATGACAATTAACTTAAGCTTGGCGTGGTTATGAGAAAAGGTCACCTCTCTCTCTCTCTATGGGATTGTTCAAGTGAGAAAAGGTCGTGTCAAAATAATGTGATCACTCATCAAAGTTTTATTCGGAAAAAGAATCATCTATTTATTAGCATGTGCGTCTCCGGTCTTATTGGTATTATTTGCTACTAGATTTCTCCTCACATGCTCTCTCCATCGCCTTTTTAACTTTGGGAGATTATTCTCCACGTTATTTGCACCGGCATGTCCAGTCTTTTTTCTCTAAAATACTTCTCCCGATTCCATTTGACAGTGTAGCTTTTATGATTTATTTCGATGCGCACTAAAGACGCTACAAGGACGTCAACTCTTAGCATTCGATTCAGGTTCTCAAAACGTGACTCTAGGAGATACACCATTGACTCGATTTAGAATGTGCTTCCAAGTGCAGAAGTGTCAAGTTGTATCAAGGATAAGTCCAGGATCGTATTCCACAGGGACAATGGGTTATCAAAGCGTATAAAAGATTTGTGAGGAACAAATGAATCGAGTATGTGAGATGAAAATAAAATTAAAATGCTATGCCAAAAAAAATAATTGAAATTGAATTTAGAGTTTCTAAAAAAACAAATTAACAAACACTTGGGTTGGGTTTGAGATTCTTTTTATCTCGGATTCTAGATAATTTATCGATTAACAATCCAGTCAAGGAATTGATATTCGGAACATAAAAATTAAGCTCAAGTTTTTGCAATATTTTCTCAAGAAATTCTCTAATTTACTAGCCAAATTTATATTCATAATCAATCGAAAGAGACCTTGATAAATTCAAGCTTTTGTTGTGCCTTACGTCAACAACAAAACAAGAGCAAGAGCCGCAATCTTTTTTCCATTTGAATCCGACTAGTAATTTAGTGAAATCAACATTAAACAATAATATATTGCATCAAACTAGAATCTAAAATAAATTAAATCTCATTCCACAACCCAAGCTTTAGTAATTAGTTACACATGATATTTTTAGTAACAAAAATAAATCTAAGTGGAATCATATCAAAAACTAAGAAAATATAAATAAACTTTAGAATGAAATAAAAAATAAAAAGTCTATAATATCAACTCGAAGAAATAAGACAAACTAAATTAAAGTAATAAAATTGAAACCAACACTAGGTAATAAACTTGAAACTATAACAAGGTAATAAAATTTAAACTCCAAAACTTATAACAAAGTAATAAAAACTGAAACTTATAACAAGGTAATAAAAACTGAAGCTTATAACAAGATAATGAAAACTGAAACTTATAACAAAGTAATATAAACTGAAAACCTTAACAAAGAAAACTAAAAACTAACTCTTAACAAAGTAAAAAAACTGAAACTCTTCACAAAGTAATAAACTCAAAACTCCAAAACTAATAACTTAAAAATTAACCCCGTAAATAACTTGCAAAATACAAAGGAAATAACTTGCAAAATACAAAGGAAATAACTTGCAAAATAACTCCAACAAGGTAATAAAATTGAAACTCCAAAAACTCTCCACTGCCTTGATGCCCTTTCTCTTCTGAGCTCTCTCCTATTTATAGGAGAGAGCATC
>QGSO01000142.1:4647651-4697682 GCA_011037825.1 Carya cathayensis
TGGAGTGGGTGGCCTAACTTTGAAGAATGGTGGAGTGGGTGGCCTAACTTGGGAGTGGGTGGCCTAACTTTGGTGTGTGCTGTCCATTTTTCTTCTGCATATGCATGTGCTGCATCTTCCTTTTCTGCATGTGCTGATTTTCTGCTTGCTCCCTTGAGTTCCAGCCTCTTTTAGTATTTTCATAAATGCCCTGCAGTACATAAAAAATGTATTTCTTTCAAAAGCAAATATAGAACTTTATGTATATAAAATATTGACATTAATTAATTTGCATTTAATATTAGAATTTGATGCATAATTAAGTGTTCAATCTTTATTTGATAAAATAAATCACTCATTTAAACAACTTAATTATGCAATTCTAACCTTTTATCAACCATCATAACATGGGGAAAGCACATTACTTCCACCCCCACGGCCCACTATGCTTTACCTAACCACCTTACACGGAACCCACCATAGAGTTGGGACTCCCATCTCCATTAGGAAGATCAAAAGAAAAATCAAAGATTATTTTTTATTTTCCCGGAGGCAAAAGCAGACTTCTAGAGAATCTCTAAGCATCCAAAAAGCAACGTGTGATCTGACTTCAATGTCAATCCTTTACCCGCACTAGTTTTGCATTTAGAATCATCCTATGTCTATTGAATTAGAATTCATCAACTGGGAAGTTTAAATGATGAAATAAATTATGTTCATTTGTTTGAGAAATTGGCCAACTCTAGTTACAACTTGCAATAAATATTGCAAGAACCGGTGAGGACGATCCTATCCAGTCTCACCCATGGAGGGAAATAGCTTAACTTGAAAACCATAAAGATTGATTGTCTTGCTCAAAGTTATAACTGTTCTGAAAGAGAAGGCATTTCTCAAAATTGCAAAAGTATAAGGAATTTTACTGACAAGATAAGGTAAAAGTCGCTTGCTTTCAATGAGATAGTAGAGGTAAGGAATTACCCTCTAACGCTGTATAAATGGATTCATTGAAATTACACAAAAACATGGAATACACATTTAATAACACTTCATGCACCCTAAGATCTAGCAGACCATGGTAAACCCATGGTAACAGATGTACCACCCATATGGTTTTCTGATGAAATTGTGAATTTACTCTTCTTGGGTCATTGCCAGATCTTAGAAACAGAGAAGCTTTTAGCTTTAGTGCCAATGTTAATCTTTTTCCCTTCATCCTCCCCATCATTTGTGGATTTCCTGTGTTGTATGCCTCTCCCTTTCACAATCCTTGTACTATCACCCACTCTATTGGGGCATAGGGCAACTTGCAGCTCCAAATCAGCAACCGCATATTGATATGATCCCAAAGAGTAACATCTTCTTGCATCCAAATTACTACTACTAGTCTCTCCGTCTCTTCTTTCAATTCCTCCTCCTTCATTCGAGCTTCTAAATTTGCCTAGTCTTACAGAAAATACCTACCCCCTGCCCAACTGACTTCCAAGGAAAGAAACATCATTATCGGATTCACAAATTCTGCATTGAAAAGAGACATTCTAGCTGCTGCATGCATATTAAGGATGATCTTCATCTTCTTTAGAATTCTCAACCTTCCACATTGACAGAAAACAATATATTTATAAAAATAATTAAAGCTTCAAATATCAAATTAGTATCATCAAGGAAGCTTTTCATAAAAAAGAAAGAAATAAATAAATTGAATTTCTTTCTAGACTACAAACCATCCCGCTCACTTGGCTTTCTATTTTTTTTTTTTAAGTTGTTTTTGCGTGTTTAATAGTATGTATAAGAAGAGAAACGTTTGTGTGATTCATGAGTATTAAGTGTTGCTAATGTGAAAGGATAAACATAACGATCTACCCCTTCCTATCAATTTAAGCCTTCGGGACAAGTAATGATTTTATATGGTATTAGAGCAGAGGATGTTCTAATTAAGTTTGAATCCTGACTCTATACTTTATCCAATTAATTAAATATTCCATGTGATGGTCCTAGTTATTGGGAGGAGTCTAAGCCAGCTGTGACTCTGTGAGGGGGTGTGCGAAATGATATACATAACTATCTATCTCTTCTCATCAATTTAAATTTTTGGGACAAATGGTGATTCATAGCTAAAAATACAAAATACTTATATATTTCAACTATTTGGAGTGTTAATTTGGAGAGTATATTGATTACTTGTAGTTACATATCATTGCATTCAAAGATAAAAATTCATGGTTTTGTAAGTACTTGAGAATATACTTACTCTTTCTCCGAATAACCATTGAGTATCATCGTGATTTGACTCCCAAAGCCTAAGTGTGGTGGTATTAAGGTCATGCTCGAAATTTGAATCATCTTCATAATCTAAATCATCTTCATATTTTGCTTGTACTACTTTCAGCTTTGGCGTACTTAAGATTCCTTGACAGAAAGTCTTCATCTCGGGACAACATATCACAATTACTTTCTCTAAAGATGGGAACCCAAAGGAATAAGCTCCAGAGCAAAAGTTTGTGAGGTTTGGTAAGCCATCAAGTTCTAAGTATGTTAACTTGTTGAAAGTAATCGCCACATTTGCTTCACCATCCTCCATTGCGACAATTTTTGTAATCCTTTTGCATTTTCTTATAGTCATTTTCTTGAGTTGCAGCAGAGTTTTGGCGGTTGAAGATGTAACTAAATTGATCAATCCATGACAATTTGATACATCTAAATCTGTCAAATTTTGAAGATATACTGAGGATGGCACTAAAATTCTCAATTTGCCGCATTCCGACACCTGAAGAAATTCCAAATTATAAAATAGTGGGCATGGCTGGGTGTCTTCTTTCCACAAATGTGCAAGCATGGGTAGACGATAGAGCAATAGTCGTCTTAATCGTGGGACTGTCAGAACTTGTACTTCAGGATCAAGAAGTTCATAAGGGAATATTTCCTCCCAGCCACTATAATCTGCTTCAAATTCCAACAGATTTGGCATTCTTGTAAGAAAAGACGGAGGAAAATCTGAAAATTTGCTAGGCCTTATGGTTCGATTGAAGTTCATTACTGACAAAAGCTCCAAGTTTGGGAACGTACACTGTAAAGGAAAAACATTGAACAAAAGAGATCGTAAGAGTTAGTATTCAATTCCTTTAAGATCATGTGTTGGTTAATTGCTATAATTTATTGTGAGGTCAACAAAGTGGAATAAAATCCAAGATTGCGTGAAAGTTTGTTGCAAGGGAAGAATTCTCTCTCTCTATATATATATATGAAACTTGAACATTTAGCAGTTCTTATGCGGGGATTAATTTGTTGGGCTCCAAGACACACGAATATATAGAGAAACTAAAGAGTACATGTCCTAATAATAATAATAATAATAATATATAGAGAGAGAAGAGTAGTTGATAGGATTGTTAACCTCCTTAACCACGAAAATCCTGTTCACTTCTTGTTCACAAATATTCCAGAGTTTCAATTCTTTCAATGAAGGCCATTCCAAAGTATGCTCCCCTTCCAAAATCCACTTGAGTTTTGGCAATCCACCAAGTAAAACTTGAGTAAGTGTAGGTAACACAAAATGTCTGGCTGCTCCTCCGTCTTCTCTCACGACACTTTCTTCCGTCGTCCTTGACTTTAGGACTATTAAAGCTTGTGATTCTTTAACATTTTGTCCTGCCTCCAGCTTTTCAAATATAGTTTCTAATGACCAGCAGCCTTCTATACGTAGAACACTTAGACTTTGCATGAATGACGTTGTTGCAAGTAGATTCGATTGAAAGACGTGCAATAGCTTTGGACATACATGAATGCACAAATATTGAATATTGGAAAAGGAACTCGCGGTGACTTGATCCTGCCATATAATTTCCAACATATCCATATGCGCAATGAACAATTCCTCCAGGCTCGGGAATGAGTGCTGTAAAATACATCGAAACAGGGGTTAATACATACCTCCCATGCATCCAACATAATAGAACCTACAAGAAATAACTAACCAATTAAGGAATAATTGATCTTTCTGGTTCTGCGGCTTAACATTTCAAGCTATATATATATGTGGAACAATTAAGCAATAACTTCTATGAAAGTTCGTAAGTCATGGAATTCAAACTGAATGAATGCATGCATATTTCGATCTTAGTAACAGCATTTTTGCCCTCTTAAAAGTAGCTGTAACGTAAAATTTGACCATTTTACAATTAGCTTTGGAATTCATATGCTTATTTGTTACATACACGTACATATATATGTTTGTCACATGAGTAGTCCTACATCTACTAACAATTTTATTTATAATTTAACATACAAAACTTATTTTTTGTTAATTTTCTTTTGAAATTTATAGCTGACCTGTGGAGAAATAAGTTTTTTTATAAATTTTTCTTAAGTACAATTAGCATTTTTCTTGTTGCATAATATATCTAAGCATATGAATTTTGTGATTGCGTCTAGTTCATATGCTTAGATATTTATGTTATTTAATAATTTCTTTATGAACTTGATATACAGAATAACAAGATTTGAGTATTCTTTAATAACATTGATATGGTAACTAAATCTATAATTTAGATAGACTAATTAATTAAATTTATCAACTTACGCAGAGATCAAAATAATTTTATAATTTTGGGATGTAAAATTCATTCCGTTTTGATAAAGATCACATTTTCTAGTAGAAATCTTAAGAGAGGTAACTAATTTAAGTCTCTTTACCTCATCCACCAAGAAAAGGGGTTGTTTAATGGACATCTCAGACTGTCTTTCTTCAATTGTTTCTTGAAAGTTCACAACTCCGGAAGCAAATATCTTAACTTCCTCGCATTTTTCGATCCACATCTCTTTCAGCATTGGCCATTTTGAAATATGCACTCTTTTGTAAAACCATTTGAGTCTATGTAATTTGATAAGATGCAATTTAATTACTCGAGGGAACACAAACCTTGCTACTGCTTCCCTTCCTCCTTCATCTGCAACAATTTCCTCCACTCCACAATCATTAATAATGAGTATTTTCAATTGTTTCAGATGGCTAATGACTGAGTTTGGAAAGAAACTTTTCAGACTCCATACGTGCTTTATCTTGGGCAGACCCTTAATAATAAGCTTTTCCAATCTAGGGAAGGCAACCTGTACAATAAGTTCTTAGTATCAATAAAATTAAAGATGCCAAATATTTCTATGCTTCGACATTAAAAATATGAAATTCTAAATTGGAGAAAGAGTATAAACTAGCACAAATTTGGAAACAATGGTCTTTTCAAAAATCAATATGGTCCATCTGTAAAATTCTCATTTGCCATGTTAAAAGAAACTTTTCAGATTGTCACATCTCGAAGCATATATTTCTTGCAGATTTTGAAATCTGAAAACTGTTTTGGGGTGTTCACTCCATATGTTCTTTATCTTGGATAGACCATCCACATGCAGTTTTTTCCAGTTAGGGAAGGCAACCTGTAGGATTAAGTTCGTTGTATCAATTAAAGACACGAAATATTTCTATGTTTTGACGCTAAAAATATGAAATTCTAAACAACTAGCACAAATTTGGAAACAATGGTCTTTTCAAAAATCAATATGGTCCATCTGTAAAATTCTCATTTAACATGCTATTAACACTCAACAAAAATATGCCAAACTCCATATTTATGGAATGATCCTTTTATATATATATATATATATATATATATATATATATATATTTCAAAGCCAGTTTAGACAAGTCCCAGTTTATTTTGTCAAATCTAACTTTTATAGGTGTCTTCGGCCACAATTTCGATAGAGGCATGTAATTATAATTTTGGGGCAGGGGATGCCAATTGGCCCACAAGCGCCACTGGCGTTGGGAATGTTTATGATTGATATGGTATAGAGGAATGCTATGGATCCACAACTGTAGCAGGAGCACACTTGCACACCATACGTGGTATCCAATATTTAAAAAAAAAAAAAAAGTCAAAACGTGCGTTTTTTGATGGGGTCAGGACGGTTTGCTTTTTCCATTTTCGATTTCGAAATCCTCCCGCAAAAGCGCTCGTTCGTCGCCCGCGTGACAGGTCCTCCGCTCAGCACCATCGGCGACGCCGTCTCTCTGCCCAGAAACATCGAGCACTGTACTTCGTCTGGACAGAGTTGCCGGTCCTTGGGAAACCAAATAACAGAGCAACCGGTAATTTTTTTGAATCTGCGAAGACCCCCCTCCCTCGCCGGCGCCACCTTTGTAACTCATTTTGACCGGAACCCCACCTTTGCTCCTCTCTCTATATAAAGCCCTATACCTCCAATCTCTCTCCTCATCCTCTGCCTTTTACCCTGTTCCCTCTTTGTTTGTCTCTCTCTCTCTGCAGTGCTCTGCAACTCTTGTGAGCCATCTTTCTATTATCTCTTTTGGGAAAAAACAAAAGATATCTCTAATGGCGGAAAATCCATTAAAACGCCAAAGAGAAGAAACCCAGATAGAGGATTGTGAAGAGTCTAAGCGAAACAAGTCGTCTAGTCACATACTCTCTCTGCTCGAAGCGAAGGATTGCAGTCTAAGCTTTTCATGTAGTTATGTAGCTGCAGTTAGCTAGGGCTCAAGCTGAAATAGCATAGGTTAAAAACAGGAAAGCAGAGAAATGCTGTGTGGTTAAAATTAAAATGAAAATTCAAAGGAGGGTATAGAAAATGGAGATCTTTCTGTTATCTGTCATTTTAAGTTTCCTCTTTACCTTCTTTTGTGAAAAGTGTGGAAGAAAGTGTCCCCCGTCTTTTGCAAGAAAAGATCAAATTTGTAGGAGAAAGGTTATTCATATTCCCTCTATTTTTTGGTTAATTTATTGACGCAGACCGTTCTCTTTCCTTCCTTTATCTACCCTGTGAAAGAAATGAACATACACTGCCATAGCCCACGAAAAATCAATGACAAGCACCAGAAAAACTAAGTATTGTCAACAATATTCGGAGTACTCAACACTGCAATACTCGGATGGATGAGGGGGAGAGTCTGGGTTTCAGAATCACGGAACGAGGGAGGGAACGGAGCTCTGGCTACATTTCTCAAAAATCACGAAATGAGGGAGGGAACGGAGCTACGGAGCTCGAGCTACATTTCTCAAAATGAAATGTTTGCCAATACCGAGGGAGGGAACGTACTCTGGGGAGAGTTTGGTCATTTCGTCCATGCCACGTGTGGTGTGCGTGGGCTGCTCCCTATACTTATTCTATGGTATAATATGCTTTGACACATTTATACAAACGGATGTCGATGTGTGGAATGTTTTCTGAATAAAAATTGTATGATGTACCCAGCGGCAGAACCAAATAATTTGTTTAAGGGGGTTTAACTTTTCTATCGTGTGACATATTTATGTAAAATAAAAAGAGATTAAAAACTCAAAAAATATAATTATATATAAAACTAAATTTCGATAATTTGTTACATACGCGTAAAAATAAAATTTTAAAAACACAATTTAATATATGCTTCAGATTTATGATGATAATATTTCATAGAATGATATTCATCCATGATTATTTTTTTCATAAAAGCTATCAAGTGATCTTTTGGAAGGCAATCTTACATTTTAGTTTGTAATATAATTTATTAAGTTTCATGTAAAATCTAATAATATAATAATATAATTGAGACCTTAAATAAATTTTTTCTTTCTTAATGAAGTTTAGAGGATAAAACTTCTTAATTATTTTTCATATAAATCAACTTTAAAAGATTTTTCTTGTATTTTCACTTTAAATTTCATATTAAGAAGCCTAATATTATATACAAAAAACTTTGGAATCTATATTAATAAATTTATTATTTCTCCTAAACTTTGTTTAAATTAATCTTAGTGAGGCCACATCCTTGAAAAATAGATAATATATGGAAATTATACAATTTTTTGGGACTATAGGTAAAAATTAGAGAGATGCATTTTTAGGTATATTTCAAAAAATTTTGGGGGGCCATGACCCAACGTGGGTCTGCCACTGGATGTACCTGATGATGTAGAAGTGGCATGTGAATATCGTGGTTGCCCTCTGCAATGATTTCTCCGCAATCGGCCATGAATGAATCTTTTGTGCTTAAGAAGCTCATGAGCTTTGGAAGTTTCTGCAGCACCAAGGTATGCAGTTGATGGAACAATACCACATCTCCATCTTCTATTCCGTCTTCTTCTTCTTTCACGACTATTGCACCCATGTTGTTGCAACTTTTTACCTCCAATTCTTCAAGTAATGGAAGGCCCCTAGCAATGGATGATGAGAAGACATATCTTAATTTATCACAGCTTTTCACCTTTAAAACTCTCAAGTTTTTAAAGGATGTCGAGCAAAGTTTTCCGTGACATATTTCTTTCAAACTAATCATATTTTTGAGAACGAATGTCTCCAAGGTAGGAAATGCAATAAACGGTGTCCTCAAGTTAAGGATTTGCTTGATCTCAGCATTATTTTGGATCCGGAGATGCATAAGTTGCTGAAAACCTTCTTCATCTATTTCAGGAATAACACTCTTAACACCATCCAACTCATCTAGATGAAGATTTTCTGTTCTCTTTAATAGAATTTTGATCCAAAATTTCGATTGAAAGTTTGAATTGAGCTTGAGTTTTAGTGTTCTTGAGCATTGATAATGCTTATCAATCCTGTCCCAGACATCTCCTATGCATATTGTGTATCTCTCCAACTTTTCAAATATTAAATCTTTTGGTAGATTGTTGGCATCTGGAATTTGTATCTCTAAAGTCGTCAAATTTGACAAATGCTTGAGCTCAACAAGGCTGGCATTTTTTCTTTCATCATTGGGACTTTCAGCCTCCCAATGAGCAAAGCTGTTTATCATATACAACTCTTCTAATTTGACCAATCTTGATATGACATTTGGAGGAATCATTTCAAGTTTGGAACACCACCTCAAATCGAACAACCGCAATTGAACCAAAGACCCTATTTCTCTTGGCAATGTTGAAATGTTGGACTGCAAAAGACTAAGAATTAATAAGTTCTTGAGTTCTCCAATCCCAGATATGTCTCCCAACACACATTGATCCAAACACAATGTTTGTAGGTTTCTAAGGAGAAGAAGAGATGAAGGAAGTGATGGAAGTTGCTTTTTCGTCAAATCTAAAACTTTGAGCTTGTCCATCCCTTGGAAAAAAGTGTCCGGTATCTGCAAAGAAGGATCTTTTAAATGGACAAGAAAGTATCTTAATTCTGGACATTCCATTTCATTGGGAAGTTGATCGATATCTCCACCAAGAATAGAGAACGCTTGACATCTTTTGAGTGAATCTACATCCGGCCATGCTTTTAGCCCACCATTGTCTCTCATGGCAAACATATTACGATCCTTTGATCCAATTATTGTAGCGACATAACGAACAACATCATGCATGTAAAATCCCCCAGAGGTATTCGAACTTTCAAGTAGCAAACAAGAGTCTTGTAGATTACTAACTAAACTATCAAGTCTGTATCTTGCTTCTTTCAATGTATCAATGCCTTCGAATAAACCCAAACCGAAACCATATTTCAACAAGTCGTTATAGTCGATGTCGAACTGGGGTAGTAGAGCAAAAAGCAGAAAGAGGGATTTGAGCTCTTCATCAGCAAGATTATTATAACTCAGCTCTATGCAAGAATATGTGGGTGACAGTATATCTGGGACGTTTACAGGAGGGGGTCTTTTTAGTCGCACCTCTGCATTCATCCATATACTCAAACTCTTACCTTTTAATGCCTTAGAAACCGTTGTAAGTGCAACCGGAAGACCTGCACACTCTTTAGCTACCTTAATAGCTACTTCTCGCACATCAGGATCCTTGACGGAATCACCCGCCATCTTTTCAAATAAGTTCCACGCTTCTTCTTCTACTAAACTCTTGAGTTCAAAAGTCTTTTGGGTGCCCATCTCACGAACTAAAACATCTCGGTTTCTTGATGTCAATACTACTTTGCATCCTTCAGAAGGAATTCCTATGTCCTCCAATTCAAGTTGCTTCCATATATCATCCAAGATAACAAGTATCTTCTTGTCTTTCGATAGCCTCCTTTGTAGATGACTTGCTCTCCCTTTTTCAGTCTCTTGATCAAACTTTAGATCCAGCGTGTCCGCAATCTCTCCTTGAATTTGCCTTAAATCTGGACTCGCCGACACGATTGCCACAGCCACCTCATCGAATAACTTTTCTTCCTTGACTTTCCTGGCAATTTCTCTCATCAATGTACTTTTTCCAGCTCCAGCCATCCCCCATACACCAATCTTGTCGATATTAGCATCTCCCAATGCCTCCATAACTTCGTTCGCAACTGATGTTCTTGACTCCAAGGTCACGTAGTTCTTGTCTCTTGTAGTCACCATACGATCTTGTGCAGCAGGAGGATAGGAAACTGGGTTGAAGTATCCATTTTCAAGATGTCTAACAATATTTCTCGCTATCTTATTTGCTTCTCGGCTTAATCGATGTCGTTGCTTTAAGTTCACGCATGTCGCATGAGAGCTCCTCGCCTCTGCTTTTTCTTCACATTCACTAAGTATTCTAGTGGCCTCTGTCAACCACTTGTTAACATCAGAATGAATTTCCTCACCTTTTCTTAAAGCATCATTAACGGACTGTTCCCACCTGTCTTTAGCATTTTGCAGCTTCTCTTTCTGGTTCTTCAGATTCTCCATGTTTTTTCTGTAGTGAAATGAATAGCATAGCCACTGTCCAACTGGTGCAACAGTGTACTCTGCTATTTTTACTGCAATTGAAATAACGATCTCCATTCTTGTTCCAAAGGATTTTTGCCACTTTTTTACTTTCTTTTTTTTTCGATTATTTTTCCAAGTAGACAAAATTAGAAACCAACAAAAAGAGAACTAGAAACAGAAGGAAATAAAAGGACTTCCTTGGGGAGTGAATATACAGACACAGAGTTGGAGTCCACCAAAGGAAAGATAAGAAAAGCGAAGATGGAGACAAGAGGAATGCACCTCTCTATACTCTCAGACTTTTGCAGTGAGAGTACCTCAGAGGCAAAATGACTCTCCATCAGCCTAAGGAGGGCGTGGGCTTCGTTCCACAAGATCAGTGAAGTACCAAACTGCCAATGCACCTCCAGGAAGAACAGAGAAATGACCTAGTCACCCAAAGTCGGCGTCTGATCCTCCGGTCACGGCGTGTGCTGAGCATTCAAATTTGTAAGAAAGCCACGAAAAGCATTTTTTGTGTAAACATCAAGACTGCAGAGCAAATATTATCGATTGTAAATTGTATTACTGTTTGTGGTGGGAGAACGAAGAAGAATGACCGACTTTTTCTATGATCTAGTTGACTTCGAGTCAGCGGTAGTTGGTCAAGTATTTAGTATTCACGCTCACAAGTAGATATATAATTAATAAGATTCGATAGTATGCATTTATTATGATACCCACAAAGGAGAATGACGTTTTCTATGATCTATCCATTTAATTTATTTAAAATAATTGTGATTTAGAGGTTATAGAAATAATAAGTATAATTATTTTAACTTTTTTTTTTATTATTTAAAACGAGTCGAGTTTAAACTTTCCACTCAACTGCATATTTTGTTCCGAACAGCTTGCATTTTTATATTATATTTTGTAATTAATTTACAAATTTGAACAAAGAAATTTTGGTTTTTATTAAGATTAGTGCTATATGTACTTATAATTTAATTTATAATTTTAAATTTTGTCAGTATTCTTTTAAAATTGATATTTGAAGGAGTAAAGCTTTTATAAATTATAATTAATATGTTTAGTATTAGTAAAATAACTTCTTTTGATTTATATAAATTTGAAACTATTATAATTTATAAGAGTTTATACGAGTGAAGTCGAATTTTATGCAGTTGTATAATTTAGTAAACTAAATTAGCTTAATTCAAATTTGACTATGCCGTCTAGAAAAAGATAAAACACCAGAGAAAAAAAAAATAAAAAATGTAAATACGTCAGAGGAGAAATTATACGACCCACATGAGTGAAGTTCATATATTTATTTAGTATTCACAAAATTAAGAGTACTGCTCCGCGTACTCTTAGATAAAATAAAATTTATTTTTTTCATATTTTTTTAACATCTTTAAATATTTATAAAAAATAAAAAATATATTTAACTTTTTTAATCAGTAAATATAAAAATTAAAAAAAAATAAATATATAAATGGTTAAAATGAGAGGATAATATAAAAAGATAAAATAATATTATTCTATAATTATTAAAATTCGATCAATATGTATTTATTATGAAAGTGCTTGTATGAATGATTTTTTATAGTCTATAGATAAATAAATACGTAAGCATTTTGACAAGTTGGACAGAAATATCAAAATATTTCTCTAAAAGATACATACAAATTGAAAGTTGATCCAACGAAGATAGTCACAAGAACAGTAATCCCCCCCTAAATCAAAGATGACAATAATGGTGTCCGTAAAAATTAAGCATGCATTAGGATATTGGAATAATATAAAGTTCATGTATTTATGGGTACATTGAATATTTTTCAACTAGAAAATAGATTTGAATATAAATCCAAACGGTGAAGTTCGTCTATTTATTTAGTATTCACAAGTAGATATAATTAGGAGTACTGCTCCGCGAACTCTTAGATAAAATTAGATAAAATTTATTTTTCTAATTTATTTTTTTTATTTTTTATTCATATTTTTTTTAATACATTTAAACATTTAAAAAAAATAAAAAATATGTCAATACATTATTAATCATTTTTTTAATCAATAAATAAAAAAATTAAATATTTGAGCAATCAAAATAGAAGATAAAATCAAGAGATAAACTAATATGAGAAATGTTTTGGGTCTCGAATTTAAGATCTAAATTGTGTTCCAAATGCTTTTTTATTTTTAAAAATATATTTAAGAATATAAAAAAATAAATAAAAAAAATTACCGTGGATTCTCGAGTTACATCTCCATAACTCAACTAATATTATTCTATAATTATTAAAATTCGATCGATATGCATTTGTTATGAAAGTGCTAGACTAATCAACCGACAACTAAAAAGCCAAGAGAATTCAAGGATTACCTATATCAAAGATGACAATAATGGTGTCCGTAATTAGTGTGGATCGAGAATCTTGGCGGAAAAAGCATCTAACCAAGTGTAAAAATTAACCATGCGTTAGGATATTGGAATAATCTAATAAGATATATGAATATTAATATTTTATAAATTTTATTGATACGTGTTTAAAAATAAATAAATTAAGATATATTTTTAAATGTAAAAAATAAATTGATATGAATTTAAATTTTTTATTTAAAATTTAAAAAATAAACAATTCCATCAAGAATTAGTTTGGAACGAATTGATTGCATTGATCAAATAATCAAAGAGCATGTTTGATTAAACTACCAATACACCTCTGTATACTTTCAGACTTTTGCATTGAAAGTACCTCAGAGGCAAAATGACTCTCCATTTGCCTAGGGTTTCATTCCACAAGATCAGTGAGGTACCAAACTACCAATACAGCTCCAGGAAGAACAGAGAAATGACTTGGTCACCCAAAGTCGGCGTCTGATCTTGTAGTAGGAAGAATCGTGCTCCATGTAATTATAATTTTAAATATAAACTTCATTTTGTCAATCTTTTTTTTTTTTTCCTTAAATTTCAAATTTAATAAATTTTAATGTATCAATAGTTGATATGTAAAGAAGTAAAATTTTTATAAGTTTTTTGATAACCACAAAAAACAAGCAGAGCCAGCTGCGCGACTATAAATAATGAGTTAAAAAATAGATTTGAATATAAATCCAAAGGGTGAAGTTCAATGTATTAATCAGATTCGATAGGTATGCATTTTGACAAGTTGAATAGAAATATCAAAATATTTTTATACCAAATCCATCCAAATCTTATCAATAGTCATTCTCATTTTATTTCATCTTATCTTATTTTTAATTCTTTTATCTTAAGAGATATTTGAAAATAATTCTTATTACATCTCATCTTATTTCAGCTTCTCTCATTTTATTCAGAAACATTATTTAAATACAAATGTTTTTCAAACTAATTATTACAATTTTTCTAAACTTCAAATAAAAAATAAAAACAATTAAACTTTTTAAAGTTCTAAAATAATAATTATATTAAAAAAATTATATTCTAACAATATTTTAATTTGATTTAATTTTTTTCCTCTCATTTTCTAAAACTCAAAAAATACTTAATTCAAACTATCCCACTACTAGTTACAAACCATTTTATTACTAACTATTCATAAAATTATCATCCTATCTTTCAACTAAAACTATGTCACTATTATTTACAAACTAATTTATTACTATTCACAAAATTCTCATCCCATCTTATCGATATCAAAATAATGTGAACGTGATCATGTGGTTAGAAAAGAATCTTACTAACTGCTATTCTAATTAAAATAAGAAATGGGTTGATCTCTTACTATTAATAGAGTTTCAAATTTCATAATTTTTAACATATCAATTAAAAAGTAATTTTTTTTTTAATTTTTTTAAAATACAATTAATATTTTTCTTTTACTAATATATTTATAAAGTTTGTATATACATATATTAATGATTTAATTAATAGGTTTAGTATTAGAAACATAACTTCTTTTAATCTAAATAAATATATAAATGATTCTTATTATAAATATAGAGATATTACTGTAGTAATAATAAATATGAAATTATTATAATTTATAAGAGTTTATAGAAGTCCAATTTTATGCAGTTGTATAGTTTAATAAACTAATTTAGCTTAATTCAAATTTGACTCTGCCGTCGAGAAAAAGATAAAACACCAGTCAAAAAAACAAGCATACACGACAGAGGAGAAAATGTACGACCCACAAAACAAGATGAGCCAGCTGTGAGACTATAAATAATGAGTTAAAAGATAGATTTGAACAGTAATTAGCAATAGTTTAGAGGAAAATTTAGTTGCAAGCATAATTATATACTAATATGTGTATCAATTTATTGTGATTGGTCAAAAAGTAAATTTTATTAAAAACAGTACTAATTTAAATTTTAAATATAAAAGAATCAGTATTAATATGTAAATTAATACGTAACTGTACTTATATATAACAAAACTCGTTTAGGCCCATCAAACGTCGAGGGGATTCATGGATTACGATAAAATTGTCGAGGGAACAAATTACGAAACAAACGGAGATGGGCACGAGTAGTAATTGACAATAACGTTGTCCGTAAATAGCGTGGATCGAGAATCTAGGACTTGGACTACCGGTCCTTGTCTATACCACTTCCTTCATACACAGATATTTGGACCAACCCCCTGAGTCGCCTCTCTGGAGTTCCCGAACTTTCCCAGAGGTGGTGTTACAAGTGAAATTTCCAGAAATTTCTCCAGTATTTTCTGAATAGTTAAGGCAAGGTTTTCAGTCTAGAGGCTGTGGTACCTGAACAGAGAAAAGATTTGGCGTTGGGAAATATCAAGATGAACGATTTGGAGGAGAGATAGAGTCAGTTTAGATTAACGGAAGAAGAGGAAACGATTATTCAGAATCTGGATGAGAAAGACGAAGCGGTATCGAGGAAAGGAAGCTTAAGTCTTATTGGGAAAATCTGCACAGATCGGCAAATCAGCAGTGACCTAATCTCGAAAACAATGGCAAACATATGGAGAATCAGTAAGAGGGCTATTTTTCAAGAGGTTGATAAGAACATTTTCGTAATCACCTTCGCAACACACGCTGATAAGGCCCGAATCCTAGAAGGTAAGCCATGGCTCTTTGATAATTCTTTATTTGTGATTATTCCGTATGATGGGTCTCTACAACCAGGGTGTATCCTCTTTGAATCTGAGATTTTTTGGGTTAGAATGTACAATTTACCATTAGGGAAGATGACCGAAGACTGGGGAACAAAGATTGGTTCCTCTGTAGGAGTAGTTCATGATGTGGAAGTAGGTGCAGATGGAATTGGATGGGGTAATTTCCTTAGAGTTCGGGTGGAATTGAAACTTCAAAAAGCTTTAGCTAGAGGGAGATTTATAGAAGTGCAGGGCAAAAAAGTGTGGGTTGAATTTAAGTATGAAAAATTACCCCGGTTCTATTTTGCGTGTGGATGGTTGGTGCATGGTATCCAAGGGTGTACAATGGGATCTTCTTCAAATAGCGCATCACAATTTGGAACATGGCTGAGGGCTATGGAGGGTCCTAGGCGACGGGCACAATCCCAAGGGAGTTCAAATGATACAAGAGAAGGTTGTTCAAGTGAAAACACTGCAGTAAATGAAATTATACCAGTGTCTCCAGTGCCTGATAAATCAGAAGGAGGGAATGGAAGAGAAAATTCAAAAGATATTTGGACCAAGACTTGTATGCGCTCATACCCCGCAACAACAACACCTAAAACATAAAAAACAACTTTTTCAAATTTCAAATAAATAATAACAAACAATTCAAACTTTTCAAATTTTCAAATAAAAAGAATATTATAAAACTATATTCTTATAATATTAAAACTTTATAATCTTTTTTAATCAATTTTTTCTCTTTTTTTTTTTCAAAATCCAAAAAATACTTAATACAAACAATTTCATTACTATTTACAAACTATCTAACTATTATTCACAAAATTATCATTTCCTTTCGCTCTCCAAATCTCTCCTAAGTCTTCAGATACTTTCTTTTCCTCTAATTTTGCTTTTCGTGTTTTTTTTTTTTTTTTTAAATTTTGATATGCCATTTCACTTTTGAGAGCATGGAAAATGAAAGAGACTGAAGATTTTTAAAATCTGGATCATTGTGTAATGTATTTCTTTGTGTTTTGAGTCAGGAAATGAACTCCAAAGCGGCTGCCGAGAAATTGAAAAGAAAAGGACGCATTCTCTATTTTTCTCAAGAAAAAAACAAAGTTGTTCGGGACACTTCTTGTTGCACTGGAGTTATTCTGGTGAGAAATCTAGGCTTTTTGCTACTGGTTTTTATGTATATATTTTTATCTTATATTAAAATTTGGGGTTGAAAGCTATGTTTTTAGAGTTATTTGCCTCCAAATAACTCTAAAAAACATAGCTTTTAGGGTTTTAACCCTAAATATAAATTAGGATATTGTTGTTCATTAGAAGATGATAACATTGAGATATAGAAAATGTTTGGTACCGATAATGGATTATTTCTTCTTTTGGGAGAAAATAAATTGGAATAATATCATTCATTTACGAGAGTTTAGTAAACGATTGAGATTGCATCATGTATAAATATACAGAGAATTTTACAATGCTTACGAAAATAACTCTAATTATAATATTTAAGTAGTACTTTTTTTTTTTTTTGGTATGTGTGAATCCATGCGGGATTAAGAGTTTCTTTAGTTAATTCTTCATATTTTCTAAGAGATAAATATCTTAAGTTGTTATTTAGAGGCAAATGATGATTGACCAAAAAATTACGTACATGGTTCATGCGACGTTGACCATTACTTTCATAAGCCTTCAATGCCACAGAAAACGTCTTGACATGGGAAAGTGAGATTTTTTAACTCTTTATCAGCATATATCCCAGCGAAGTGAGAATATGTGAACAAGATAAAATAACAGATTCTAAAAAGTGTTACGTACATATCATCCATTAATATATATTGTAAGCTAGCTTAGCACGAGATGATGACTTGACTAATTTAAACATATGGTCCCCTACCAACTCATTCAAGACTAATTTAAATACATCACGTACTCGTTGAGTGAGTCAAATGATAATTGGCCAAAACATTAAGTGGTTCACGTGACGCCGACCATTACTTTCACAAGCCTTCAATGCCACGGAAACGACTTGACACGGGAAAGTAAGGTTTTCTAACTCTTTACTAGCGTATATCCGAGCGAAGTGAGAATATGTGGACAAGATAAGATAACAGATTCCGGGCAGTGTTACGTACATATCATCCATTAATATATATTGTAAGCTAGGTTAATTCGAGATGATGACTTGACTAATTTAAACATATGGTCCCCTACCAACTCATTCAAGACTAGTTTAAATACATCACTTACTCGTTGAGTGAGTCAAATGATTATTGGCCAAAACATTATGTGGTTCATGTGACGCCGACCATTACTTTCACAAGCCTTCAATGCCATGGAAATGACATGACACGAGGAAGTGAGGTTTTCTAACTCTTTATTAGCATATATCCGAGCGAAGTGAGAATATGTGAATAAGATAAGATGACAGATTCCGAGCAGTGTTACTTACATATCATCCATTAATATATATTGTAAGCTAGCTTAGCACGAGATGATGACTTGACTAATTTAAACATATGGTCCCCTACCAACTCATTCAAGACTAATTTAAATACATCACGTACTCGTTGAGTGAGTCAAATGATGATTGGCCAAAACATTAAGTGGTTCACGCGACGCCGACCATTACTTTCACAAGCCTTCAATGCCACGGAAACAACTTGACACGGGAAAGTGAGGTTTTCTAACTCTTTATTAGCGTATATCCGATCGAAATGAGAATATGTGGACAAGATAAGATAACAGATTCCGGGCAGTGTTACGTACATATCATCCATTAATATATATTGTAAGCTAGGTTAGCACGAGATGATGTGTGGCGCCCCCAAAATCTCCACGTACGGAAACGGGGAATTCGAGGCGCCCGGATAGCAAAGTCAAGCGACCAATGTGCACAAGAAGATACGCAGCGGATAGCAAAGTCAAATACTAAGTACCAGAATTTTTTCTTTAATAAAATACAAAACGGTTCAAAGGTACATAATAAAATATTACATGATATAAATATTGTTTCAAACCAAACATAAAGCATGAACTCCAACTCAAAACTCCGGCGGAGCCGCATCCTCGGGCTCAGCCTCCTCCTCCTCCTCGAACACTGCATCAAAATCTACGGTACCAAAAATGGTGCCGCAGGTAAGTAAAATCCAAAACACCACTAGATAAAAACATATTAAACTCAAACAACAAGCATGAATGAATGCCAATGCACAAAACTCTCAAACCATATTTTTCCACACACGCCAAAAACCCATTTGGCTTAAAAACATCACCTTTAAAACCAAGCCTCGCCATTATCCCAGATAATGGCCCAAACCACCATTTTCCCAGAAAATGGATCACAAGACCATCGCCATTTTCCCAGAAAATGGCCCATATCCGAAAACCATGAAAACCAACCAATTATGCATGCACCATGATCTCCCCTAGGGATCATCCGCACACTCTGGCTCTGTGCCACACCGCAGGTAACGTCTACGCGTGTGACACCTACACGAGTGATGCCCAGACTCGCGCCTCCAACTCGCGCGTACCTGGCCAGGCCATCCTCTAGTCCCCGCCACTAAAAGGACCACGGAGTCGACACGACAGCGTTACCGTATCGTGCGATCCGGTCGTCGCCCGGCGACAACCCAGGGGATGTCACTCAGTATTATCCACTCCCGAGTGACCAGAGGAGCTCCACCGAGATAATAACCCATCCCGGCTTGGGCTCGTGATACGCACACTCCCAAAAACCATTTACGCCAATAAAACATGATTTTATCCAATAAAATAAAATACAAGTGCATGCATCATGTAAATGCCAATTTCAATGCTCGACAAATAAATTCAACCATAGCACAACAAATCAAGCAACTCCGTCCTCCATCCATCCGACCCCCGAACTCCTCGGACTCAGTCCGGAATCAGCGAACCAACCAAATAATTTATTGAAAGAGTAAAATACATTTAAATCTAAAAGTAGCGTTTGGAAAATACTTACAGCGCTATATAGGATTTTTAGAAGGTTCGGCGCGAAGCGAACGGCGATGCGAAAGCAACGTAACAGTGCAAATGCACTGTTCCCGTGGGTCGCAAAATACCCACTTTTGACCGGGGACAAACCAAGACACCAAATTGATAGGGAATGGTCTAGAGATGTTTATGAAGCTAGTGGAAGTGAGTTTTGGCCGTGGGTGGCGGCGAAAACGCCGGTAGGGGCGGAAAAAGGGCAAATCGGAGTTGAGCTCGTGGGAGCCGCTCCGGTGACCGTTTGAGGCCGGGGATGGGTGGGTTAGGTCGGCAAGGAGTAGGGGAAGAAGTGGTGAAGAGGTGGTGGCCGGAGGTGGAGCGACGGCGGCGGATCGGGCCTCAAGCCGTGCGGCTTGTTGGGCTTTTTCCGGCCAAACGGCCGGCCGGTTGGGGCTGGGAGTCGGAGGGGATGATCACCGGCCGGAGGGGAGTCGACCGGCAGGGGTGGCGTCGGGCACGACGCCGGCGAACGGCGGGCCTGGGCGGGAAGGCTTTCCGGCGTGGGTGAGGAGAGAGAGAGAAAGAGAGGGACGCGGGGAGAGAGAGAGAGAGCCGAACGGGAGAGGGAAAAAAAGGAAAAAGAAAAAAGAAAAAAGGAAAAAAGAAAAAGAAGAGGAAAAGAAAAGATGAAGGAAATTAATGAGGTCCAGTCCTCACGTCGGAAGTCCAAAAACTGATCAGCCGAAAACGGTAAAAACATAAAACGATTAAAATAAATTAACACTACATCAAATAAATAAATAAACACCAATAAAATATTTTAAACACATCAATAAGCTAAAATAAAATAAATAACTAGTAAAAACCAATTATTTAAATTTTTAAAACCAAAAACAAGCCAAAATAAATTAAATCACAATTTAAATCCAACAGCCAATAAAATCCATTTAAAACTCGATAATTTAAAATAAAAGCACTATAAAATATTTAATTAAATTAAAATATCCCTTCAGTGAAAATACACATAAAAGCGGGTCATCACATCCTCCCCCCCTTAAAACAAATTTCGTCCTCGAAATTTGCAGGTCCGAACACCAACTTGAAACAAGCCATACAATTCCACATAAAACCGACTGCAACCAAGATTAAAAAAAACGTACCGTCATCACTCGAACAAGTAGGGGTACTGCTCCCTCATGTCCACTACTCGCTCCCAGGAGAAATCTTGAGCTAACGGATCTCCCCAGGCCACCTTAACCAGATATATCGTTTTAGACCTTAACTGTTGCTCCTTCCAATCCATGATCTGCGATGGAACAACCTCATAAGTAAGGTCCGGTTGCAACTGAATATTCTCTGGGTCGACAAAACGTGGCTCTTGTTGTCCAAAACTCTTCTTTAAAGACGATACATGGAAGACATTGTATATATCCCCAAAATATTCTGGCAAAGCAACTCTGTAAGCGACGGACCCTACCTTCTCCAAAATCTGAAAAGGTCCAACATATCTTGGATCCAGCTTTCTCTTCTTCCCAAAACGCTTAACTCCTTTCATGGGAGAGACCTTAAGATAAACCCAATCGCCTTGTTCGAAAGACAATTCTCTCCTCCTGGTATCCGCGTAACTCTTTTGACGACTTTGCGCTGCAGCCATGTTATCTCTTATAATCTGAATCTGATTTTGCATATCCTGTATTATCTCGGGTCCAATTATTTTCTTCTCCCCGACTTCATCCCAACATAAGGGTGATCTGCATTTTCTACCATACAGAGCTTCATAAGGAGCCATTTGGATGGATGCATGGAAGCTGTTATTATACGCGAATTCTATGAGTGGCACGTGATTCTCCCAACTTCCTTGAAAATCTAAAGCACACGCTCGCAACATATCTTCAAGAGTTTGAATCGTGCGCTCTGACTGGCCGTCTGTCTGGGGGTGATAAGCAGTACTAAACTTTAATTTAGTACCTAAAGCCGCCTGCAAACTCTTCCAAAAATGGGAGGTGAACCTTGGATCTCTGTCCGACACTATGCTCTTGGGTATCCCATGTAGTCTCACTATTTCCTTTACATACAAGCGGGTCAATTTTCCCAGAGAATCCGCATTATTGACCGGTAAGAAATGAGCACACTTAGTCAGTCGATCAACAATTACCCAAACTGAGTTCTTTCCACTGGGAGTCCTCGGTAAGCCCACTACAAAATCCATAGAGACGTCATCCCATTTCCATTCAGGAACAGGTAGAGGCTGGAGCAAACCTGCTGGTCTTTGATGCTCGGCCTTGACTTGACGGCAAGTGCCACATCTCTCAATATACAAGGCAATATCCCTCTTCATTCCTTCCCACCAATAATTTTTCCTTAAGTCCCGATACATTTTGGTGCTACCCGGATGAACGGAATAGGGAGCCGCGTGAGCCTCCGTCATAATTCGCTCCTTAAATTCCGAGTCCTTAGGAATTACTCTACGATCTCGGAATCGAAGAATCCCATCTTTATCCAAACTGTAGTGCAACGGCCCTCTAGATTTTCTGACCCTTTTTCTAATGTCCAACAGCTTCGGATCTTTTCTCTGAAGAGTCTTCAATTCTTCAAAATCAATTACCCGAATATCAAGAATTGAAGATATCACTTCCTCTTGCTGCGAACTTCCAATAAGGAGCCTTCTCAACCCGCAAAGTAAAGAATCCACTCCAGAAGATTCAGCTTCATCCTCTAAATGTGACTTCCGGCTCAAGGCATCTGCAACTACATTTGCTTTTCCTGGGTGGTATTTAATCTCGCACTGATAGTCGCTTATTAGCTCTAACCATCTCCTTTGCCTCATGTTGAGATTCTTCTGAGAAAATAAATGCTTCAGACTCTTGTGATCGGTGTAGATCTCGCAAACTGCTCCATATAAAAAGTGTCGCCAAATCTTAAGGGCAAACACTATTGCGGCCAATTCCAAATCATGTGTCGGGTAATTCTTCTCGTGGTCTTTCAGTTGACGAGACGCATAAGCCACGACCCGTCCTCCTTGCATGAGAACACACCCCAAACCAAATTTAGATGCATCACTAAAAACAACAAACGGCTCAAGCGGTTTTGGAAGTGCTAAAACTGGCGCAGTTGTCAATCTGTTCTTCAATTCTTGGAAACTCCTCTCGCACTTGTCTGACCAAACAAACTCTGCATTCTTTCTAGTCAAAGCGGTGAGAGGACCGGATAATCGGGAAAATCCCTCCACGAATCTTCTATAGTATCCAGCAAGTCCCAAGAAACTTCGGATCTCGCGCACAGTCGATGGACGCTGCCATGATAAAATAGCTTCCACCTTACTGGGATCAACTGCCACACCGTCCTGGGAAATTACATGCCCGAGAAATCTGACTTCTTCCAGCCAAAATTCACATTTGCTAAGCTTCGCGTACAACTGGTGCTCTCGTAACTTCCCAAGCACTAAGCGAAGGTGATAAGCATGCTCGTCAACATTCTGGGAATAAACTAAAATATCATCAATAAAAACCACTACGAAAGAATCCAGATAAGGTCGAAAAACCCGGTTCATCAGATCCATGAAAGCTGCAGGAGCGTTAGCCAACCCAAAAGGCATCACTTTGAACTCGTAATGCCCATATCTTGATCTAAAAGCAGTCTTGGGGACATCTCTATCTCTTATTCGCAGCTGATAATATCCCGATCTCAAGTCAATCTTCGAGAAGATAGCCGCTCCTTGAAGCTGATCAAATAAGTCGTCAATTCTTGGAAGAGGGTACTTATTCTTTATTGTCACTTTATTAAGCTCTCGATAATCAATACACATTCTAAGAGTGCCATCTTTCTTTTTAACAAATAAAACTGGTGCACCCCATGGCGAAGTACTTGGCTGGATAAACCCCTTGTCGACCAACTCTTGCAACTGGGCTTTCAACTCTTTCAACTCGGCTGGTGCCATACGGTAAGGGGCTTTATGCACAGGAGCCGCCCCGGGTTCTAGATCGATAGCGAACTCCAACTCGCGGACTGGAGGTAACCCCGGCAAATCATCTACGAACACATCGGGAAATTCTCCTACCACTGGAAAATCTGCCAAGGACTTGTTCCCAATTGGCGTAGACGCCACTTGAACCAAAAAGGCATCCGCCCCACAAGCAATATCTTTCTTCGCTTGAATTGCCGATATAACCATCGGCTTCTCTTTTAATTTACTTCCCATAAACTCTAAACAACCACCATCTGGGAGTTGAAAACTGATTACCCGACTTCTGCAATTTATACTTGCACAATACCGATATAACCAATCCATGCCGAGAATAATATCAAATCCCAACAACTTGAACACCACCAAGTCGGCATCAAGGGTCCTACCACCAAAATCCAAGGGACAACCCAACGCAACTTTAGAACAACAAACCATTTCACCATTCGGAAGACTCACCACTAACGATCCTGGTAGGGGTCCCGTAACCAAATTACATATCCGAGCGAACGTAGAAGACACAAATGATTGAGATGCACCCGAATCAAACAATGTGCAAGCATAAAAGTCATATAACCGAACTCTTCCTGAACCAAACACATACACCCACAAAATCCGAAACAAACAAACATCAAACCACACCAAACATCAAATCCAAAAATTAGTTAATTTAGAACCATACCTGTAATCACTCCAGCATCGTGGGTCGCTGGTGCCTCATCATCCACCTCTCCAGGGGTAAGAGCATACACTCGAGCCTGTGCTACTTGTCTCTGATTAGCTCTTCCACCACGTCGACCTCCACGGCTTCCTTGAACTGTATTAGGACACTCACGGGCAAAGTGTCCCTGCTGGCCACAATTATAGCATCGAGCTCCACCCAAAGTGCACTCACCCGTATGAGCTCTATTACACCTCATGCAAACGGGCATCCGACCTCCTATACGCACTCCTGAGGCAGCTTGTGGTCGAGTTCCAGACCGCTGAACAATTTTCTGAGGCGATCCAGAGCTACTTCCTTCTCCAGTAAAACTTCGCCTTTTATGTCCCGGAGGGGAACCCATACTCAAATTATTCTCCCGCTCCACGAGGGTGGCCACATCCACTAAATCCTGAAAGGTGGATATCCGGTGGCTGACTACCAACCGGCGTATATCGGGGCGTAGACCCTCCTGGAAACGCTCAGCTTGCATCTCCTCTGTGGCGATGAGGTGGGGAGCAAATTTCCCAAGTTCTACAAACCTTCGGGAGTACTGTTCCACGGTCATGCTCCCTTGGACCAAGTGTGAGAACTCTCTTGCTTTTTGCCGCCTTACAGAAGCGGGAAAGAAGCGGTTATTAAATTCCTTCTTGAAGCGCTGCCAAGTCACCGCGGCAAAAGACCCCAATTCTGACTCCAGCATTATTCTTTTGGTATCCCACCAATCAAAAGCAGTGCCTTGTAACAGATAGCTGGCGTAGAGAACTTGTTGCGCCTCGGTGCAACCACATACCTCAAAAGTCCTCTCCAAGTCCTTGATCCACTTTCCAGCTTGTAGTGGATCCTCGTCTCCAGTGAAGTGGGGAGTCCTATGCGCCAGAAAGCGCTCATACGTGCACCCCGCTTGCACTCCTCCACTGGACCCTCCTGGTAGCAGCCATGGCCCTCCTTGTTGCCAAGGCCCTCCTTGTTGCCAAGCCCCTCCTTGCTGCCAAGGTCCTCCTTGTTGCGGCCAAGGACCTCCAGGTTGTGGGCTAGGCACTCCTTGCTGAGGCCTAAAATTTTGCTGCATAAATTCTGTCATTTGCCGTATAGCTTGGGCAATGGAGTCATCTCTCTGTGTATCATCCCGTGGCCCTTGTGTAGATTTCCTCGGTCTCACCATTTTACCTGCCACCACAACCTTTGACCCCCTTTTAAAAAAAAAAAATAAAACCAATAACATAAAACCAAACCAAAACCAATCCACATAACAAGAAAACAAAAACAAATCAGCAGCAATAACATAACTAATTAAATAAAACAACCAAACAAGCTCAAATAAATTCAAAACAACTAAACCACGTCAAAAAGCAATATTACTTAAAATAAATTTTAAAACACAACTAAAAAAAAACATTCTGGTACCTCTCCTATGGGACATGTGGTTTTACCCAGAGCCAAACCGCTCTGATACCACCTGTGGCGCCCCCAAAATCCCCACGTACGGAAAACGGGGAATTCGAGGCGCCCGGATGGTGACATCACGGGTCACCACCCTATCGAAGAGTGCCAAGTGTGTGCAAGCGACAAATGTGCACAAGAAGATACGCAGCGGATAGCAAAGTCAAATACTAAGTACCAGAATTTTTTTTTTAAATAAAATACAAACGGTTCAAAGGCACATAATAAAATATTACATGATATAAATATTGTTTTAAAACTAAGTACAAAGCATAACTTCAAATCAGAACTCCGGCGGAGCCGTATCCTCGGGCTCAGCCTCCTCCTCCTCCTCGAACGCTGCATCAAAATCTACGGTACCAAAAATGGTGCCGCAGGTAAGTAAAATCCAAACACCACTAGATAAAAGCATATTAAACTCAAACAACAAGTATGAATGAATGTCAATGCTCCAAAACTCATAAATCATATTTTCCACGCACGCCAAAAACCCAACTGGCTTAAAAACATAACCTTTAAAACCAAGCCTCGCCATTATCCCAGATAATGGCCCAAACCACCATTTTCCCCGAAAATGGATCACAAGACCATCGCCATTTTCCCAGAAAATGGCCCATATCCGAAAACCATGAAAACCAACCAATTATGCATGCACCATGATCTCCCCTAGGGATCATCCGCACACTCTGGCTCTGTGCCACACCGCAGGTAACGTCTACGCGTGTGACACCTACACGAGCGATGCCCAGACTCGCGCCTCCAACTCGCGCGTACCTGGCCAGGCCATCCTCTAGTCCCCGCCACTAAAAGGACCACGGAGTCGACACGACAGCGTTACCGTATCGTGCGATCCGGTCGTCGCCCGGCGACAACCCAGGGGATGTCACTCAGTATTATCCACTCCCGAGTGACCAGAGGAGCTCCACCGAGATAATAACCCATCCCGGCTTGGGCTCGTGATACGCACACTCCCAAAAATCATTTACGCCAATAAAACATGATTTTTCCAATAAAATAAAATACAAGTGCATGCATCATGTAAATGCCAATTTCAATGCTCGACAAATAAATTCAACCATAGCACAACAAATCAAGCAACTCCGTCCTCCATCCATCCGACCCCCGAACTCCTCGGACTCAGTCCGGAATCAGCGAACCAACCAAATAATTTATTGAAAGAGTAAAATACATTTAAATCTAAAAGTAGCGTTTGGAAAATACTTACAGCGCTATATAGGATTTTTAGAAGGTTCGGCGCGAAGCGAACGGCGATGCGAAAGCAACGTAACAGTGCAAATGCACTGTTCCCGTGGGTCGCAAAATACCCACTTTTGACCGGGGACAAACCAAGACACCAAATTGATAGGGAATGGTCTAGAGATGTTTATGAAGCTAGTGGAAGTGAGTTTTGGCCGTGGGTGGCGGCGAAAACGCCGGTAGGGGCGGAAAAAGGGCAAATCGGAGTTGAGCTCGTGGGAGCCGCTCCGGTGACCGTTTGAGGCCGGGGATGGGTGGGTTAGGTCGGCAAGGAGTAGGGGAAGAAGTGGTGAAGAGGTGGTGGCCGGAGGTGGAGCGACGGCGGCGGATCGGGCCTCAAGCCGTGCGGCTTGTTGGGATTTTTCCGGCCAAACGGCCGGCCGGTTGGGGCTGGGAGTCGGAGGGGATGATCACCGGCCGGAGGGGAGTCGACCGGCAGGGGTGGCGTCGGGCACGACGCCGGCGAACGGCGGGCCTGGGCGGGGTTTGGTTCCGGCGTGGGTGAGGAGAGAGAGAGAGAAAGAGAGGGACGCGGGGAGAGAGAGAGAGCCGAACGGGAGAGGAGAGGAAAAAAGAAAAAAAAAAGGAAAAAGAAAAAAGAGAAAAAAGAAAAAGAAGAGGAAAAGAAAAGATGGAAGGAAATTAATGAGGTCCAGTCCTCACGTCGGAAGTCCGAAGACTGATCAGCCGAAAACGGTAAAAAAACATAAAACGATTAAAATAAATTAACACTACATCAAATAAATAAATAAACACCACTAAAATATTTTAAACACATCAATAAGCTAAAATAAAATAAATAACTAGTAAAAACCAACTATTTAATTTTTTTTTTAAAACCAAAAACAAGCCAAAATAAATTAAATCACAATTTAAATCCAACAGCCAATAAAATCCATTTAAAACTCGATAATTTAAAATAAAAGCACTATAAAATATTTAATTAAATTAAAATATTCCTTCAGTGAAAATACATATAAAAGCGGGTCATCACATGATGACTTGACTAATTTAAACATATGGTCCCCTACCAACTCATTCAAGATTAGTTTAAATACATCACTTACTCGTTGAGTGAGTCAAATGATTATTGGCCAAAACATTATGTGGTTCATGCGACGCCGACCATTACTTTCACAAGCCTTCAATGCCACGGAAATGACTTGACACGAGAAAGTGAGGTTTTCTAACTCTTTATTAGCATATATCCGAGCGAAGTGAGAATATGTGAATAAGATAAGATGACAGATTCTGGGCTGTGTTACATACATATCATCCATTAATATATATTGTAAGCTAGCTTAGCACGAGATGATGACTTGACTAATTTAAACATATGGTCCCCTACCAACTCATTCAAGACTAATTTAAATACATCACGTACTCATTGAGTGAGTCAAATGATGATTGTTCAAAACATTAAGTGGTTCACGCGACGCCGACCATTACTTTCACAAGCCTTCAATGCCACGGAAACGACTTGACACGGGAAAGTGAGGTTTCTAACTATTTATTAGCGTATATCCGAGCGAAGTGAGAATATGTGGACAAGATAAGATAACAGATTCCGGGCAGTGCTACGTACATATCATCCATTAATATATATTGTAAGCTAGGTTAGCACGAGATGATGACTTGACTAATTTAAACATATGGTCCCCTACCAACTCATTCAAGAATAGTTTAAATACATCACTTACTCGTTGAGTGAGTCAAATGATTATTGGCCAAAACATTATGTGGTTCATGCGACGCCGACCATTACTTTCACAAGCCTTCAATGCCACGGAAATGACTTGACACGAGAAAGTGAGGTTTTCTAACTCTTTATTGGCATATATCCGAGCGAAGTGAGAAAATGTGAATAAGATAAGATGACAGATTCCGGGCTGTGTTACGTACATATCATCCATTAATATATATTGTAAGCTAGGTTAGCACGAGATGATGACTTGACTAATTTAAACATATGGTCCCCTACCAACTCATTCAAGAATAGTTTAAATACATCACTTACTCGTTGAGTGAGTCAAATGATTATTGGCCAAAACATTATGTGGTTCATGCGACGCCGACCATTACTTTCACAAGGCTTCAATGCCACGGAAATGACTTGACACGAGAAAGTGAGGTTTTCTAACTCTTTATTAGCATATATCCGAGCGAAGTGAGAATATGTGAATAACATAAGATGACAGATTCCGGGCAGTGTTACGTACATATCATCCATTAATATTTATTGTAAGCTAGCTTAGCACGAGGCAATGACTTGAAAAATTTAAACATATGGTCCCTTACCAACTCATTCAAGACTAATTTAAATACATCACTTACTCGTTGAGTGAGTCAAATGATTATTGGCCAAAACATTACGTGGTTCATGCGACGCCGACCATTACTTTCACAAGCCTTCAATGCCACGGAAACGACTTGACACAGGAAAGTGAGGTTTTCTAACTCTTTATTAGCATATATCGGAGCGAAGTGAGAATATATGAACAAGATAAGATGACAGATTCCGGGCAGTGTTACGTACATATCATCGATTAATATATATTGTAAGCTAGCTTAGCACGAGACGATGACTTGACTAATTTAAACATATGGCCCCCTTCCAATTCATTCATGACTAAATTAAATACATCATGTACTCGTTGAGTGAATGAAAACGTCTAAAATTTCATAACGGTCTCCTACAAAAGGGTCAAGACTTATGGTCCCCTGCAGGAGGGTCGAGACATTGGCGCGCTTCTTTATCTATTGCCATGCATGTCACCAACTCAACAACTTTCTTTTTAAGAAATCATGTTAAATATGTGTTATATATTAATAGAGTAGTTCTGATTTAGATGCAACTTCTCACAATATTATTGCAGTGCTGCACGTAGTTATAATTTTATGTATAAAATTTGTTTTGTCAATTTTATTTAAATTTAAATTTTGAACTTCAAATTTCTTAATCTTCAATATATCAACAACCGACACGTCTATACATATTTTTATGTTAATAAAAGCTACAAGTACAAATAGGATTTTCCTATACGTACTGAGTATCCACTCAATTTTATTAGCTTTTTGTTTTTAATTCGAATTTCAAAATCTTCACCATTTTAATAGTTAAGACATTGTTACATATAGTTATATGAATAAAATTGAAAGTATAGATAATATTTTTTATGTTATTTTAATAATAGATGAAAGGTAATATTAGTTAATTCTTCTACTGTGTCCATGAACTCATTAATTTGTAATCAATTATTATTTTCTATTTATTGTAAAAAAATCAAATGATTCGATAACAAGAAGATGAAGAAGCTAGGAAGAGATGATGTCGAGGAGGAGGACAAATACTCAGTCTCAACAATAGGAAGTTCTTTATAAGTAGATGAGATAATAAATAATATATCATTCCTGGAAAACTATTTATTTTTCGAGATTTTTGAAAATGAATTTTAATTTTACAAAATTACTTTGTATTTATTTATAGAGTTGCAAAATAATTGTAAGAAGATATTTTCATTTTAAAAAATCACTATTAGATGTTTGGTACAATTAATGTGTTATTTATTATTTTGAAAGAGACGAACTTGGAATATACTCTTATTAATTTGTAATATTATAACAGTAACAAAAAGCTTTAGTTATACTTTAAATAGCCTCTGCCTTTGGTCGTTTAAATTCATATGTGAGTCGGACGTTTTTAGATTATTATTATATCTGTTAAAAAATAATTTATCTTAAATTATTATACAAAGCAAAAAGACGATGACCATTCATGACTTGAGAAGAAGAGAACAAAGTTCAAATGACTTCTATATAAAAATGCTCATCTGAGAGTTAAACGCTAAACATAACAATAAAATGACGTACGTATTGTTACGTCGTTTTGTCTTATTGACGTTGTAATTCAAAAAAAGCTTAATCATCAATCAGTTTGCATCTGGAGATCCCCTCTGCCTATCCAAAGGTTTCCTCGTGGATGCTTGAATTAAAGCAACGATTGATGTTGGTTGTATGGTGTTGAGAGCAATAAAGACACTCATGATCATGTCATCGGCCTCGACTTCAGTAGCAGCTGCCTATATGATTTCTCTCAATGGAGAATGCTTAACCCACCGAGAATTTGTCCGAGACACCAAAAAAGAATATTAAAAGTATTTTAAAAAATGTTTTAAAAAACACACACCAAAAAAAAAAAAAAAAATGCAGTATACATTTATCGGTTCAAAATCACCTCTTGGTGCCCAGCAGTTCCCTTCTCCCAATTCTAGCAGCCTCTTCTAGCTAGTTTATCTCGAAAGCCGTAATCTGGCCAACAATCACTTTAACTCTTCTCCATTCATCCCAACTCCTTTCGGGCAGCTTTCAAGGCTAACAAAAATCATTAACCTACCTTGCCTAGATAGTAGATTATTTGTGAATGCTAATGTTAATTTGAACAAATCATACAAATTTGGCTTAACATGATTTTGAATTTATTAGTAAAATCCATACTAACTTGACTTAGCTTGTCTACATTTATGTGTGTATATATTTATATGTTTTTTATATATAGAAAAACATATTTCATTACTACCAACAACATTACAAATGTAACTTAGTCCATATATAGGACTTACTGAACACACCTAGGCACTGAATCCCACAATACATTTATAGAAATAATAATATTTGGAGCATGGTATGACATAGATTTATGTGATAAGATATATTATATTATATAGTCTAAATATATTTCTTACTCAACACTATTGAGGAGTTTCGATCGTCATTCCATCTATATCATTTCGCGTCCACACAATATCGTCAATACCAGGTTCAATAGCTTCATCGTTGGAAGTGGTAATACAATATTCTTTGACTAAATATTCATCCTCATCATTGTCAGTCACTTTCTCTTCACCAGTGTCATACACATCTCTTGGTTTTGCCTTTACTTGACTTATACCATCCATTTATGATAAAATAATGGAAAATATATAATTCAATCATTTACATCATATTAATAAATAAAATAATCAAAATAATTGATATATTCTATACTTTGTTTATTACACTTTGATCAGCTTTAAACCAATTTATAACTGATAAAAATAGCTTTAAACCAATTTATAACTGATAAAAATAGCTTATATTTAAAACAAAACAAAAATATATAGTTCACAATAATTCAATAAATATATTTTGGATACAAAAACAAAATATAAAATTAAATGAAAATAACATATACTTTGATATTACTAATTACACTACAACAAAAATAGGTTTTAGTGACAGATGAAATTGTCACAAGAAATGGGAAAAACATCACGAAATACATTTGGTGACGGTCAGAAACCGTCACCACCACCGTCACATAATGTGCGTCACAGATTACATTTGGTGACAGTTTACTGTACAAGCGTCACTAAATATATTTTTAGTGATGGTTGGGGATGTGCCGTTTGAAATAATGTTCGAACATTTTATTTTTTGTGACGGTTAAAATCTGTCACAGAAAATTACGTTCGAACGTAAAATATTACGTTCGAACGTAAAGTAGACGAACTGACATCCGAATGAGAGAAATTAACGTTTGTTGATTATAGTTTGGACATATTAGATATACGTTCGAACGTTTATACGTGCGAACGTTACGTTCGAATCTAGAATCCAACGTAAATGAAATAATGTCCGAACGTTCATATCATAACGTTCGGATGTTTATTCGAATGTTAAGAAAGTAGAGTTCGAACGCAAAGTGTACGTTTAGATGTTTGGAACGTTTAACTTTTTGGACATTCGAACGTTATATTAATTTGGGGTTTAAACGTTTGAACGTTGTGTTTTTATTTTGTGTGGTTACGTTCGAACTTGTTTTCGAACGTGTAATACTGTTCAAACGTATTTTATTTACATTCGAACGTACATATCAGAAATACTAAACTCATCCAATTAATAAACATATCAATTGTATCATATTACATTACATATTTCACAACCAACATTGTTTGAAACTGTTTTCAAATTAGATATTAAAAACGTAATACACAAATAAAATTCATTTCTTTTTCTTTCATTGTCCAGCACGATTCTGTTGCAATGACATAACACGCTCCATTTACAGCATCATCTCCCGCTGCACTTGCTCTTGGACCTTAGTACGTATTCTTTCATCCTGGTCTATTTGTTGGTCCTGCAAACGCGTCTCTAAATGAGACGGTCGCTCTAAGAGGGACTCCAACTCTTATTGTCCAGACCTTATATACTCATTCTCGCATCGTGCAGCTTCTAAATATTTGGTAAGATTATTAATTTGTGATGTCGATGAGGTTGAGGAAGATGAACCGGAATACTTGAAAGATCGTTCCAAACCTCTTGTCATACTAGAGTTGGGCCCAAGCACAAAATGTCTAAGTCACTAGGAGAGGATTTCCCAGAAGTTGACTGCATCTCCATCATTTTTTCCTGAAGTTTGAAAGATCAAAACACACAATAAGTAACATATTAAAAGAAATACAAATAAAAAATAATTTAAGCATATGTTGCATAATTTCTTTAACAAAAGGAACACAGCTTACATAATTAATTACAACGGTAGGATCCATCCACTCACTATGCTCATTAGTGTGAGCAGCAACATAGACATGAATGAGGGAAAAGTTTTCAGGATCATCACGTTTCTAAGAAAACGACATTAGCAATTTGAAAAAGACAGTGTTAGTACTTATATAAAAGAATAATAAGAAAAAATATGAATTATATAGTTTATTAATTACCATTTTTGGAGCAAGACGATGGAATGATCTTGAACCAGCACGATGGTGAATAGTCAGAGCAGATCTATTATGTGCATTTGTAGAACTTAAGTGCTACAAAAATAATTCCCACCGTTAATTGTAATATATGTATATACATATAATATAAACAACAAATATAAATGTAAATAATTATAGGAAATAAATCTAGAATACCTGATATTCTGGAGAGGCAAAAAGATCACAGTACTTTATCCAGTCGTCTAACTTCATCTGCTGGAAAGGGCACTGTGCAGCCTCTTCAAACTTCTCAAACTTCTTGAAGTGGTCGTGACATCGTCCCTTGTGACGTCGGAATAGTGTAACCATTAACTCATTCACAGTTCTCAAATCCTCGCTACGTATTTAAATATAAAAAAGTATTAGGATAATATTTATGAATAGTATTATTTTATAAATTTTAATTAGACGTATTTAAATATAAAAAAGTTAAAATATATTTTTAAACATATAAAATAAGTTAAGATGAATTTAAATTTTTTATATTAAATTAAAAAAATAATTAATCTCATCAATTATTATTTTAGAACGAATTGAGTCAATTCCAACAATTAAAGACAACCTATTACATAGTGCATTCATATTTAAACATGGATCACTGACTATTATGGAATGTTGTAAGACCTAGATTTTAAAATTGTAACAGAATATATTTTATTGCACACACATGTCATACACATTTGCTGTAATATATACAGAGTCATCACCTAAATTAGTGGAAATAATCAGGTTGACACAAGGCTGGATTCCAAGCTATTCATATGCACTTGATTCTTTTAATGAGCTGTCACCAATTGTGTAGAGATTCTTTACTTTTATCTTGGTAGGTTTATCGGGTCCCTTAACTAGATCATTGATAGATTTGAACATGAGAGTTGCTATGCATCTGCAACTGTTTTGATGCACGCCACACACACTTTTTATTTTTTTATTTCTTTTAAATGTCAGAAGCCTCTCTCTCATAAGCTCTCTCTCATCTATGTTTCTCTCTCTCATCTACGTCTCTCTCTCATCAAGCTCTCTCACTCATCAGGTCTCTCTCTCCTCAAGCTCTCTCTCTTCGACCTCTCTCTCTCTCTCTCTCTCTCTCCTCAAGATCTCTCTTTGACCTCTCTCTCATCAGCTCTCTCTCATCAAAGTCTCTCTCTCATCAAATTCCTCTCTCTCTCTCTCTCTCTCTCTCTCCTCAAGTGTTCTCTCTCATCAAGCTCTCACTCCCAGACTCTCCTCAACGTCTCTCACTTCTCTCTCTTCAAGTGCTCTCTCTCACATCAAACTGTTGGTTTCAATGAGGAGAAAAAAATTCAAATGGTAAAATCAGTTGACACGTAAGGTGTGGAGTGTGTAATTTACTACAATGGCTGATGCCAATATTTTCTCTTTGAACATATATCTCTTCAAAATTCATTTTAGAGTTTGAAAAAAGAACTATAAGAAATTACTAAATGTAATACATTGTAAAAAAAAAAAAGAATAATGCTACATAGAATATTAGAATATGCAAGCCTTTGACAAATGTATTATTATGCCAATAATAATAATAATAATAATAATAATAATAATAATAATAATAATAATAAGAGTGTGGGGCTTTGGTGGAGGCTGGGAAGTCTCTGATGTTTAAGTGAGTATATCTCTTTAGTAGTTAGTGCAACAGCTTAGAGGAATCTGGGAGAGTTTTCTGTACCTGGGCGTCGGCTTTTATATTAGATTTTTAGGTGGAGACAACCCATACCTTGCCTCAGGGGGTTTATGTTACTTCAATTGTTTACTTAGTTAGAATCTTTTATTGTAGTGTGGATCCTGGGGTGGCGCAATAAGTGCGACATAAAGTTCGGGGAGCGGTGTCATTAATGTAGCATGGTTCCCGGCCTCATTTTATCATGCAGAGGTTCATTGTGAAGCCTTTTCATGCCTGTTGTTAGGAGATCGAGGGTTCCCTGCATCTTTCACTCATTTGCTTGCACAAGTTTTCGAGGGTTAGGTGTCATTGGAGAGTGTCAGGGCGGTGACTCCCATCTGCCCTTATTGTCCGTCTTTCTCACGTGAGGGTTGCTTCATGGCTTAGTTTTGCTCATGGGCCAAGTACTTTGTAGAGGTCTAGTGACTTCTTTTAGATGAGGTTTGTTGGGCTTGGTTGGGCTTTCTCTCGTTCCCCCCAAGGTCCCATGTGAGCTTGCTACATGGACAAACTATTAAGAGGGAGAATTCCCTTGCAATTTCCCTGCCAATACCTATTGGACTAGCCTGATGGAAATTCATTCTTGCCCATGTTTTCTTGTTTTTATTTTCCTGTAGTTGCATCCATTGAGCTCCTCCGCCCATGAAATGGATAGTTATTACTCTTCACCGCTCTGCTACATGTCAAGCTCAAGGCTTTTGGTTATAATTGTATGGATTTTCTTCATTTAATGGTGTCAGGCGACAGTTCCCCTCCCTACTTTAGTGGCACGTCTTCTAACAATTAGATTTGGAACTTGATTGTGTCTGTCCAATTCCCATAACATTGATGGTATTAGGCAGCTCTTTCTCATCACGAGATTCATGCTTGTCCTACTAGCCTCGTGGGGCGCATGTGTGTTCCCACGTTCTAGGATGCCAACTATCATTGGGGCCTATTTAAATCCCACCCCATCGTTGTTTGGAGCCTACTTTGCTTTCTCCTTTTTTCTCAAAGTCGTTCGTGCTTTCCTTGCTTCTCTTCAAATCTTCATTCTTTGTGTATCTTCCTTCCCTTCTTTCCCCTTTCCATTCATATGGCTCCCAAGAATCTTCATGCCTTGCTCCTAAAAGCCATAAACATGTCAAACCTTCTTGTTCCCCACGGACTCCCGACGGCCTAGACCCTCCGGAGGTCCTTATTGAGTCACAACGATTCGATGGGTTTTCTTAGTAGTTGGTGGTGACTCTTGATGAGTTGGAGTTGCTAAAGTCGAACTTTAAGGTGCCTGGCATCATTGAGTTTGAGGTGTTGTCTCCCAAGGAAGGCACCCTTAGATTTTGAAAGGTATACCTTGAAGGTGGCTTTGTACCCTAGGATGTTTTCTAGAGGCCTTAGGTCTCCTTTTTGCCTTTTGGTTTGCGATGTGCTAGATTACCTTCGTTTGACACCTACTTAACTCCACCCAAATGCGTGGAGGATCTTGGTGTCGTGTTTTGCATCATCTGGTGGCGGGTGTTGGAGGAGGTGGGTTTCGAGTGCCCTAACCACACTGCTTGTGCGTTCCTCCTTATCCACAATCTCTTGAAGTACAATGGCAACACATGCAATTTTCGATCTATTCATGCCTTGGCTTGTTTAGAATCGTAGTACAATAGGGTGAATGGGTGGAATCGGCTCTTCTTTTTTTTGTCTAGCAGAGGGTGGAAGTTTCTGGTTGGCTAGGTCAACCAGCGCAACTACCCCTTCTATGCCATTTGGGGATTCGTTGGCGTGGATAAAGCTTCAGACCCTCCACAACTCCTGAGGAAGTGAGCCGGATTGAGATTGTTCACGCTTGGGTGATAGCTCACCAGAACAACATTTACTCCAAGCTATTGTTGGTTGAGCGCAACCTTAGCGATACCTGGCTCCCCCAACCAACATGCGTTTTGCTGATCGCACCCTAGCAATGCAGGCAAAAATTCCCTATGTCCATAGGCATTCCCCTAGCTCGCCGTTGAAGGGAAAATGGAAGAAGCCCAAGTGGGAATCTCTTGCCAAAAGTAGTTCTAACTCAACGCCTTTGCCTTCCTTGGGGGCATTCTTCTATTGCTGTGCTTGTCCAGCAGCTAGAGCCATCATCGGGGAGGGGAGAGAAGACTGTATCGTCTCCTAACGCCGCATCTTCTTCTTCTTCTTCTCCATGAGTGGCGGGCGATGCTCATTCCCTTTGGCAGGTCCGAGTTGAACTCCCAATGGCCGGTGTTACATAGCCCAAGGGGACTCTCCTAATCACTTTAGAAATTTCTTGTCTGATCTGGCTAGGCAATGCAGGGATTTTGGAACTCTTGCCTGGAGAGGAGTTGCTCTCCTTGCGATTTTACGGGGTCCTTTTGGATCGTCCTACTCGAGAGTTCTAGAGACCATCCCCTGAGATTGACCTTGAGAGGGTTCCCTCACCCTTATTTGAGAAGTGTCCTACTGGAAGTGGGGATTTCAATGAGGGAAATGTCAAGCATTGTGGGGGTTCTGGTGGATGTACCCGACGTGAGGTTGCGACGATGTCATTTGAGGTCAATGAAGCTTTGACTATTGTTTTTGACACCGAGGCTCCATTGCCCTTCATTGGCACCATCCTAACCTTGGTATTGATGGAATTTGGAGCTGGGGTCAGGGTTGGTGAGGGTGGCGAGGTCCCTACTATTCTGGTGGACGCGAGGGCATCTTTGTCCTTCACTGACACCATCCCGGCTTTGGTGTTGACTAGGGCTGGCACTGAGGCAGGGATGAGAGTGACGAGGGAGATCAAGGGAGCCTTCCTCAGTCCTGGCACAGATGAGTCAGTGGCTGGTGAGGTTCCAGTTGTTCCCATGGGCCCAAGGGTCAAAGAAGTTCCTGAGCACGCTGTGGAAAGTGAAAGCTACGGTCGGGGTAGTCCATTCCTGGTGGAGTTTGTGGGGGGTGCTGAAGCATCGGGGGGTGATGTTGCTTTGATCAAGAATCCTTTTGAGGAGAGGGGGTACACTACTCAGGGGATTATTTTCCGTGGTAGCTATCAACTCCTTATTCCTATTTAAGTTTTCTTAGCACATTTTCCTTTGGTATTAACTTGAAAACTTTCGTGGCACGACTTGGAGCGATTGGCGTCCTTCATCATGGATGATTGGGAGGGGCTAGAAGACGAGAATTGGGCACTCCAATCTTTGGTGCGGTTGACCTTATGTCAAGCCAAGGAAGAGAGGGAGAGAAAAGAGGAGTTAGAGGACACCCTCGTCATGGAGCAGTTTAGCCAGCAGCGAAGGCAGAAGAGGATACTTCAGCTTCGTCACTAGAAGGACCAACTCAAGNCACTTGAATTTCTCCTTCGATTTCTTTTCTCCAGTCTTTACATCCCTCTTCAAATTCTCCGTAACAGCAACCAGAAAACCAACAAATTCTGAACAAAGCTTTGTTCCCAGTGTCATTGTCTCTCATCATCCACACAACAATGACCCACAATCTTTAATAAAACAATTGAATTTCATGTTGTCTTTTTTGTATTAGACACCGTGTGAGTGAAGAGAGTCATCCTGCAAGGCCACCATTGCACTAAATGTTGGTAAATTTGTTACCCTACACCTAAACAACACCAACTATCCATTGTGGCGTGAACAGATTTTGGCCTTGGCTGAGAGCCAAGACCATGTTGAACAAGTTCTGAGTGAAACTTCTTCCCCTCCCGAGTTTAACAACTTCGGGCACTGGTTCTACTAGACCAGACCAAAACTTTGCCTTTCTTCAATAGAGAAAATCTAACCAATTGTTGAGAGGTTGGATAATTCGTACTCTGTCTGAAGAGGCACTGGGGCTTGTCATTGGCATAGACTCTGCTTACCAAGTCTAGGTTGCTCTCAAAGAGGCGTTGGGACTTGGGTTCCTTCTGTCTCTTTCTTTATTCTCCTTGCTCAATAACTTCATCACTTGAATTTCTCCTTCGATTTCTTTTCTCCAGTCTTTACATCCCTTTTCAGCTTCTCTGTAACAGCAACCAGAAAACCAACAACTTCTGAACAGAGCTTTGTTCCCAGTGTCGTTGTCTCTCATCATCCACACAACAATGACCACAGACAATCACCATCTCTCAACGAGTCAATGCCCTTCTAAATTTTTACTGGGGTCTGCAATGGAATGGAAGGTGAAGGAAAATTGAATTTTGGGTTTAGGTTCGGGGTCTCAGATCATGCAAGAGAGAAGACAGACGGGGGAATTGTGAGGAGAATTGGGGATGGGATTTATAAAACATAAAATGATTTTAAAATACACTCTATCCTACTTAAATTGGGATTCTCACTTCCATCTCTCTTCCATTTTTCCCTCTTCCAGTCTAAAAGAAATGGAAAATTCAAGCTACATCGCGAATCTCTAAATGCTACTATTGCAATTTTCACCTGCCACTATTCAACTCTCAATCGTAAGTGTGTCTTCTGCCGCTATCGTGATTATTTAGGACATGTTTGAGGTCGTGGTATCAGTGTTAAGAAGTGCTCAAATATTTTTAAAAGTTTTTTAATAAAAAAATTAGATCATTTGAGTGTTACATATTAAAACATTTTTAATCTCAAATAAGCTAAAAAGTACGTTTGAAGAAAAGCATTATTTTCTCAAATGTGCTTTTTTGGATAATGCGAAACGTAATTCAAATTTTAAAAAGACTGTCAATGGACGAAAATATCCATACAATTTTAAGATAATTATAACTTTCAAACTTTCAAGGATATAATCATAATTTTTAAAAATTCAAATAATCGTCAATTCTACCTCAAAAAGTACTTTTTTAATTTGTTTCCAAACAAACGTAACATGTTTGAAAGTGTTTTAAATATATGGTTACCAAACAGTAAATAACTTTTTAATAGTATATACTGTAATAAGTTATAAGTTATAAGTCCTAAAGTTATAAGCTATATTTCTCACGACAATCTCAACCACACACTTATTTCTTTTCTACAAAAGTTCTCTAGTCCGTGAAGCTGCTGCCGCCAACGTGAAGAAAATGCTACCACCAGTGTGAGGAAGCTAATGTCATCATGAATAACAGCCATTGTGAACATGATGATTCTGTCTTGGATAAGTTATACATGGCTACTTATTTGTAATAGCCGCTTATTCATTTATGAAGAAATTTGTATTCAAAATTTGATAGCAATTGATACAACGTATGCATTTGTGCATTTATTTCTTCAAACACAACCATGTGAAATAACAAAACAATGTAAAATGGATGAAAACTTGATTCTTGATACAACTAACTTACAACAAGGTTTTATAATTGAAACACAATATAGTGTCATAACTCATGTCTATACTCATAGCCAAATATTTTATATTTTACTTGTTATTATGTTAGTTAACAATGTATATCGTTCTTGGCAGATGCAACATGAGAGGTGGAAGTTGTGAAAATTGAAGACAAAGAAAATTATGCATTGATGTTATTATGGGAAAGTTTAAATGTATCACTTCATTATTGATTGAATTTTGATGTAATGTTTTTGACATATTGGTTGAATTTGAGAAGTATCGATCGAACATGTAAATTGCTTGGTAGTCATTTGAAATGGTCCCCAATGGGAGAAGAACATTTTCTAATCTATTGAAGCCATTAATTAAAGTCTATATGTACTAATGCGTTGGTTATTTTTAATTACTTGGATGGTCCTCTCAACTGTCACAATCTGTTATATGTAACATTTTCAAGCTCTTAAGTTATCTTCATAATATTTTCTTTCAAAGGTAACAATAGATGAGAAGACAATAACCCTTTATTCATTCTTCTAAGGAGCATTCACTCTCCTTGGTCTTGCGCTCCTTATCTGATTTTGACTTAATTATTCAGGAACCAAGTCAAAAATGAAGAAAACTTAGAAACTCAATGAGTCTAAAAGAAGAAAAAAAAATGCTAATTGCCCAAGTCCATATAAATATCTTATTCTATAATCAAAGTTGCACTATATCATAAAAAGTCAGATAATTGCCCCGTTACACCATAAACAAAATCTGATTACATTGTCTAATTTAAACCATACCAAAATCCTACATTTCCCAAGTTACATGTAAATAGCTAGAAATAGTATTAAAAAATGCCAACAAATAGCAAATAATATTGATAGATACAGCCCAATACACGTAGATCGGTAGAAGTTGAGCAACCCTAACATTGTCCTTTTGCCTATGAAGCTCTTCAGGATCTCTGTTCAAATGGTACTCTTTTGTACATCTTCCTCTGATATTCACTTGAGGTCATTCACCTTCTTTATTATCTCTTCTCTCTTTTTAGCAGTTCACTCTTCTTTCAGCAATCCATTCTCCTTCCTAATGTGCAATATGATCTTTATGGACTGTTATTAAAAAACAAATACCAATGTTATTCTAGGTTTGTGAAACCACATTCAAAAGTTCAAGAGAATACGAAAAATAATAGACATACAATCCTTACTATGTTTTAAATGAGAGCATTTTGTAAAGTAAATTATAAAAGTTCAAGGGCTTGCTCTTGCCTCCTAGGTGGGCCTGGGCTTGGACGCGGGATGGCGGGGGGCACACTGCCCACCCCAGCTAGACAGATTCTTTACACGTGAAATGCCTTAGTCCCACTCCTATGTTGCCTTGTTAGATGTATTTGAATGTTCAAGTGTTAAAAGTATGTTAGGAATTAAAATTGTAGTGATGAAACAAAATAAATAAATAAAAGTAAGTCAATGAACTCATCTTTTAAATTCACTCAAGGATGTTTGAATTGCCAAGTTAAAAAATATGATAACGATTTTTCTAGCCTTGGTTTATACATTCTTTCTCAAGTTTTGCAAGACATCCATTCGGTCACGTTGCAAGACTGACTCATTTCGTCAGAAACAACTTTGCTAGGTCATTGAAAGGAGGTTGCACGGGGCAAAAGAGGAAAATTAAAAGTATACAAGGGAAAGATGAACCGTTGTAATAGGTGGAAGGAAATTTTTTTTTCTTTTTTTTCTTTTTTTAATCAGCAAATCAATATTATTTAATAAGAAGAAAACATTACAAGTTTTTGTCAAGCCATACAACTCGAGTAACAAACTCAGGTACATTTTCCCACCACATATCTAGATCCTCCACATTCCAAGCATTTCTAGCTAACTTGTGCGCCACCACGTTCCCATATCTATCCACATGCTGAACCAAACATTCAACAAACAAAGTCTGAAGTTTCTTCACTTCCCTTACCAAATTTCCTAATATTGAAAAGGAAACCTCATTTGCATTAACTTCATTTACCATCAATAATCTTTCACTCTCCAATATCAATCTTTGGATTCCCATATTAGCACATATTTGAAGGTCTCTAAACATAGCCAAAAGCTCAATGTCTTCAGGCTCATATAATTCATTTTCAATTTTACTAGCTGCCAGAACAATGTCTCCATTATCACTTCTTAAAACTGCCCCAATTCCTGCTTTGTGTCTGACAAAAAACATAGCTCCATCCACGTTTAGCTTTAAGAATCTAGTAGGAGATGATTCCCAGGAACACAACTTCCTTATCTTCGAATTTAGCATCCCCTTAGCACCCTTATGCATACTCTGTAGAGTTAAAGCATGATCAGTTGCTTGCTTTGGATTGATACAAATCTGCTCTACTACCATCTTATTCCTCCTATACCAGAACTCCATGCTAGAAGGAACAGAGTAGTCAACTCATCCCCACTTCCCTTCGCCTTCACAGCAACTACAACCTCCATAATAGGCATATTTCTATCCAAATCCTACACTATCGGGACATATCCATCCCAATGATCTCTGATATTAAGATAGAAAAAAGGTGCATGAGGGGGTATCTTCCACCACTTCCTTACAAAAACAACATTTCCCTTATGTGTTAACTCTTCTCTTCTCAAGGTCATATTGTGTAGGTAAACCCTCTTTGCATGCTCTACATGCAAAAACCTTGATTTTATTAGGCAGGGGAATCTTCCACACAGCTTTCCAAATAGCCTTTTGGTTAGAAAAGCTTGAACATTCCCCTGACTTGGCCTTACCTCTATCCCTAAACAGCTTGTAAGCACTTTTTACAGTGAACAACCCACTTTTCTCTTGAGACCAAATCCATTTGTCTGGTTGGACTCCTGGACAAACCACGATCTTCAATACATCTTCTGCTACATTTGGATTGAATAGAGCTCTCGCCTTATCAACATCCCACCACTTACTTTGGTAATTGAACAGCTTGTCCACTGTCTCCTCTTCATCTTCTCTAGTTTCATCAGTTTCTAAACACAGTATTTCATGCCTTGGCACCCAATGATCCTTCTACATTTTGACAATTTTCTCATCTCCAATTCTCCACCTACAACCTGCCTTTAACCACCTCTTTACTTTCCATTTCCTTCTCCATGGATATGAAGGGTTATTTCCCAATCCAGCATCAAATAAGTTGTTTGGAAAATACTTAGCTTTGTACACTCTCTGCAGCAAAGAACCTTTCTCTTGTAGAATTCTCCAAGCTTGTTTAGCAAACAATGCCAAATGAAAGTTTTGAGGTCTCGGAAGCCTAAACTTCCTTTGAATTATGAGTCACATTTTGTCCCAACTAACCCAATGGATTCATCTCTCATCCTTTTTTTTGCCCCCACCAAAACCTTGCCATCCTGGCCTCTAGTGTTGAGCATAGGCCACCAAGTAGGAAGAAATAGCTCATAGAATACATAGGAATGGATGGTGCAACAACCTTAATTAAAATCTCATTGCCCGCTTGCGATAAGATTTGCTCTTTCCAACACTGAAGCTTCTACCAGAATTTATGCGTTATATCAGAAAAAACACTAGTTTTTTTTATCTTCCAATAACTGGAGGCAAACCCTAGTTATTTCTCATATTGCTGCACCCTTCCCACACCCTAAAGTGACATCATCTCTCTTTAAGCAGCTTTTTTCTAAAAATTTTTACTAAAAACCACAACTTTTTTCTCATGGTTTTTTCCTGTTCAAAAGCACTCTCATATTTATCAAGCAACATATGCAACTTTCTGTTCTCTTGCATGTCAGCTTTGCAAAAAATTACACTACCATCTGCCAATAACAGATTATTAATGTTAGGGGCCCCTCTACACAGCTTTATTCGGGGAAAATGAATACCCTATTGATCTGTTTTAAGGAGTGATACAAGCCCTTCAGTGCATTGTAAAAACAGATAGGAGGATAGAGGATCCCATTGCCTCAACCATCTACCAGGCACTATAGGACCCTTTGGTTCTCCATTTATTAAAATAGAAAAAGTAACAGTCTGGAAAAACTTCATGATCACTTTAATGAACTCGTTATCAAACCCCATCTTCAACATAACATTCTCCATAGGCTTTACACATGTCTAACTTTAGAGACGTGTAGCCTTGCTTCCCTTTTCTATTCTGTTTTAGGTAGTGTATGAGTTCATATGCAACCAACACATTGTCTAAAATAAGCCTTCCAGACACAAACACACTCTGAATCAAAAAGCAGTGAAGATAAGAGTTTCTGAAGCATATTTGCAACTACCCTTGAGACTACCTTATAAAGTACATTGCAAAGGCTAATTGGTCTATAGTCAACAACTCTGATAGGAGCTTTTTTCATTGGAATGAGGGTAATGAAAGTATGGTTTAAAGATGGTCGAAATTCACCTTGATTCAAGGCTTGCTGCTTCTGTGATTGACTTGCCAATAGTGCTCTAATATTTTTTATAAAACACTGGTGCCATGCCATCTTGTCATGGGGCCTTCATGGGGTGCATCTAAGACAGTGCTTCGCCCACTTCTCGCTCAGTATAAGCCATACATGGCTTATCATTCATCTCCTTTGTTATCCTGCCTGTTAGATTTTTCAGAAGATCCATGTTGCCACATGGATTAGAAGTAGTAAACAGCTCCCTAAAATACTCCACAATAAGTTTATACTTCCCTTCACCCTCCTTCCAATTCCCTTGCTGATCCTGTAGCCTCATAATTTTATTTTTCCTTCTTTTCTACAAGGCTTTTGTATGGAAATATCTAGAATTTTGATCCCCTTCTTTAAACCATAAAGTTTTTATTTATTTATTTATTTATTTTATCTTAGACTCCACATACCTTCCTCTCTCTCCAACCAGACTTGTACTTCATTCCTTGCATTTTTACGATCATCGCTAGAGCCCCCAGTAGGGTCACTAGCCTGAAATCTTTGTAGTTTTTTCTGTGCCTAAGCCAATTGGTATTGAACATTTTCAAACCTCCTTCTATTCCACTCTTCCAACTTCTGACTACATCCAACAATCATCCCTATCACCTCTCCCATCTTACCTCTACTTAATTTTTAGCTCTAGCTTTCTTTAACAATATCATCACATCCAGTCTCAGCCAACCACATCTTTTCAAATCTGAATAGCTTATTTCCGCCTGCTTTTTCTACTGTCAAGTGAGGTTCAACCCAAATTGGGAGATGGTCTGAATAAGCAGCTGCACCATGGATAACAATAGCTTGGGAAAAAAATTGGATCCACTCTGAATTTGCAAGGAACCTATCTAGCCTTTCCCAAATCCTTGCTCCTCCCTCCCTTCTATTACACAAAGTGTATGGAGACCCTCTATAACCCAGGTCCTTCAAAGCACAAACATCAACCACCTCCCTAAAATCACTAAGCTATTCTTCAGGCTGTCTTTTCCCTCCCTTCTTCTCATTTTGATTTAGGATTTTGTTAAAATCCTCACTTACCAGCCATGTCTTTCCATCTCTACTACATAAAGCTTTGATCAAACCCCAAGTGGCTCCCCTTTGACTGGTTTTAGGATTGCCATACACCACCGTAAAATTTCCTTTTGTTGATTGATTTCCTCCCCACTTAATCATAGCATGACTATGTGAATTGGAGTAGTTCAAAATCAGCAAGTCCACATTAGTTCTCCATAATAATGCAATTCCCCCACTCTTACCCATATTGTCTACAACCAAACAGTTTGAGAAACCAAGACTTACCTTCCATCTTTCCATAGCTCTTGCATGCAATCTTGTAGAAACAAGATGTTGGCATCTTCCTTCTTGACTAGGTCTTGAAGAGTTTGAATACCTCATGGGTTCCCATGCCCATGTGTATTCCAGCTAAATATTTTCATGGCTCTCGGTAGGGTTGGCATCCAGGCTTTGCCGATATCTTTTTAGAAAATTCAACTATGTTCTCACTTTTGTCCTCCTTCAATTGAATGTGCTTTGGCATTCTTTGCATATCACCTTCCCTCTCGATATCCCCTTTTCTTTTTCTCTATTTTAGTGCTTCTTCAATAGCCACCTCAGAAACTTTATTCTCATTCTCTTGTATCCTCCTCCACCTTCTTTCGCCCTTATTTCCTGTCTTTTGAATCAATGAAACTAGCAGCTTTTCTGTGCAAAATTCCTGCTCTATCCCCATCTTTCCCTCCTTAGTTTCAACACTTTCTCCCTCTATCCCCTTCTAACCATGTCCTCAGGGTAGATTCTAGCTCAGGGAACACATTACAGTTCAGTGGTCATCCATGTTCTACATCCCTATGGTTAGCCAACTCAGAGAAAGTCTCCGACGGATTTTCCATTTTTTTATTCGATGTAGCCGAAATCTTCATCTCCTTTTTTCCAGATACTGCATTCTGACTCTTCTCCATGACACCATTTACATCAGTAGCTTTCCCTTTTCCATTTCAGCTACTATCACTACATTCCCATCTCTTTCCACCACCCCCTTCTGCCCTTAACCATTGGCTATAAGGAAAACTCTCATCCTCAAATGTTTTATGATTCTCTACCCATAGCCTGCACTCCCGCTGACTATGACCCAATCTACCACAGCAATAATAGAAGTTGGGGAACCTCTCATATGCAAACCAAAGCCAACATGGTTTATCCATGCCAATGTTTATCTTTTCTCCTCTGAGAAGATGCTTCTTCACCTCAATGACTACCCTCACCCTCATATATTCCCCTTAGACCATTTTCCCCTGATCAATATCCACTTCTTCAACTCTACCAATTGAACTACCAATAAGATTTCCAATATACTCATTTCTTGCTATCAGAGGTAAGTCATAGATTCTTACCCAAAACATCTCTTCCGTGAACTGGATCTGGTGAATTTCTTGAGTTCCTTCTACCTCCTGCATCAGTACCAAGCTTTTATCAAAAGCCCAGGGACTGTCTTGTATTACCCTCTCCTTATCTCGAGTCTTCAAACTCCACAAGAAGCAGAGTGGATTCATTTCTCTAAACCGTATATGCTTTTATGGTCTCCATGCCCTTCTCATCGTTAGCTTGAAGGCCTCCTTATTATAGCATCTTTCCGTTAGATCCTTAAGAAGCAGACATTTCCCTCCCCTAATGACCGCATCGTCCAACCTCTGCTTATCCACTTGAATAACCTCTTTTTCCTGCTCTATGAGAGAAAATCTCTCGTATAGATTCTCCAGGTTCCTTCCATGAAAGAGAATATGCAGAAAACCGTTAACCCTACACCAGGACATGGGTGGGGACCTCCACTCAGAGAGAGAGAGAGAGGAAATGTCTAGCTTAATTATAATAGGCGGAAGGAATTTAAAAGGATATAAAATTTTGAATTTTAAAATTCAAAAATTCCTCCAAGAAAGAGAAGTACATGGCGGAATGAGTGCAACATGGGTCAACTGACATCAACACGCCCAATCATCAAAGAGTAACTCAGAATGGCTAATGGAGAGAAGGTTAACATTGTGGGGAATTGACTATTTAATAGCCCTGGCTCATTATTATATACTAGTAGGATATCAATGTGCAAGGCACATATTTTTTATTTAATGTGATTAATTTATATTATTTATTGTGTTTCTCAGTCTGGTTGGAAAGAAATTAAAAAACAACTACTATTTTTGTAATTTTTTTTTACACAAAAATGATCATTTCCCAATGGAGGATTAGTGTGGAATTTGGCTTTACATTCAGAAAACGATGGATGGATATCGCAATAATGACGAGAGATATAAACTACTACTTTATTAAAGAAAGATGATTGGTATATTCTGAGAATAAAGGAAAAAAATAATAATATGGTACTGGTGAGATAGGTCTCTCAAGCTGTCAACATGATGATATTTGTACAATTAATTAAGCAAATTAATTAATGACAGCATCATCTGAATTATCATAAACTTACAGATTTGCCACCTTTATTGTAATGACAGCACTATGATTCACAAAAGCTGTTCATGTTCCATGACCTACGATGTACAAAACTGAAAAGCAAGAAGATAAAATTGGGAGAAATGTTCTGCGCATTGGCTCTTACAAAAGCTGTTCATGTTCCATGACCTATGATGTACAAAACTGAAAAGCAAGAGGATAAAATTGGGAGAAATGTTCTGCGCATTATGAAGAAACAAAATTGGAGAGAGAAAATGAAGAAGAGAGAAGATGAGTATAGGAGAGAAGGTCTTACCCATTACCTGCAAATGAAAGGAAAAAAGATCCGCTTCAACGAAATAAAAGGAAAAAAAAAACCAGTATGAAGAAACAAAATTGTAAATAACACAGTTAGTGAAGAATTCATCAATGTTAAACCACTAACCTTATTTTTCAACAAAAACGGTGGCCAGCTTTTTAGATCAGACAAGCACCGCAAGCTTTTTCAGGTTTTCTGTAGCTGTCAGGCGCCGCAGAGTTATGATACTACATCTTCTTGTCTCTTGTAAAGAGACGCTTCACGAGAGATGCCGTGAAGCAATAGAGGTGCTTACTCATAATTTTCTCTATAAAAGAAATATTCAGCTCATCTTCATTCGCATTCATCTTCTTTATTTTTCTGTAATTAGTCTGCATTCTTACTCTACAATGGCCCAGCAATCTTCTCGTAACCAATACGTGAGGTATTCTACACCATTTTCACCAGTTGTTTCTGCTTCTGCTGTAGGTTCTATAGTACAATACAATAATGATCTGACTAATAAGTCAGATGTTAAAGCTATCTACGAGCTTGTAAATCTCGGTACCCATTACTCTTCAGCTATTTATGCATTTTCTCAGCGACTACAATCCAAACCTTATGATTTGGACAAACTCAATAAGAAAATTTCTATCATTCAGCGACTTCTTCAGGAGTCTCACATGAAGATAGAAGCAATAAAGCAAGAGAATAGAAAATTAAAATCATTGCTTAATTTTTCTTTTAGATTGCCTACTCTTTTAGACAGAGATGCCACACAAATTTTAGAGGAGCAAGATCGTTTGAAGAATGAGGCGAAGAGCCTCAAATTTCTGTAATTTTCTTTCGAGATAATAAAATAATATCTCACAAATATTCATTTTGTGTATCTATGTTCTGGTAGATATTCTGTGTGCACAATTTTATTTTTGGTAGATAAAATCATATTCTGCGCAGATGAGGGTTGCATTCACTTCTACGTTTAAAGTGAAAACTAATAGATCTAAAGGAATAGATATAAATCTGTCAATACACAACAAAAATACATGTCCAACATCCAAAAAAATCATTTTTTTTTCTCTTTCAAAAAATCAAGTCAGAGATGAAAATAAAAGAAAGATGAC
>QGSO01000143.1:0-12525 GCA_011037825.1 Carya cathayensis
GAGGTAATTAGGTAACAAGTTGGCTGGTTTCATTCGGTACACTCATTTGGTTATGCAGTTCAGACGAGATGAGATGAGATATTTTATTAAAAATTGAATAAAATCTTGTTATAATATTATTTTTTAATATTATTTTTGTTTTAAGATTTGAAAAAGTGAACATTTGAAAAAGTTGTAATGATTATATGAGATAAGATAATTTGGTTTTGTATAACCAATCTAACCCTCAGGGTAAACCATTATAATTATAGTTGTGGCACATGCTTCATTTTAGATTAATGGCAAGCAAAGGAGGAAAATGATTCTGACCTTGTGTTCCTTTGACATACAAAAGCAAACAAAGACTGTAACTTAAGAATCACGGCTACTCACCATCATTACAAATTGACAGAATAATGGCAAGCAAAGGAGGAAAATGAGATGGGGGAATACCAGTCATGGTAGCAATTGATGCACATGGCATGACAGCAATTTGGCAAAACTACTTTGGTGCATGGCTCCAAACAGATCCCACACTCATCTTCTCGCTCCAAATCTACATCTGAGAGCTTCTTCCACTTATCCTCTGATTTCTTTCTGACTGCCATCCCCAAGCCATGAAATTCACCTCCAGTAGTTTTCAAGTCTAACGAGTCATTGTGCAAACATTGAAGAAATGGTAATATAACAGCTGCAGTAACGAGTATAATCAGTAAGTGAAGAATCAGCACAACACATGAATATTATATCATTTTACTCAAATATTTCTACTTTTTAAAATTTGAAAAGAGTACTGCTACAACCACAAAAAGTTACACAAAAGTAATCCCACAAATTGACGTGACTTCATATAGTCCGTTAGATCTATTTTATATTAAAAATAACTTTACAATCTGACGAACCATATTATGTTTCATCAATTTGTAGGATTACCTTTTTGTAATTCATTTGTGGCTATAGTATTTCCCTTTTGAAAAACCCTTTCGGTAAAGCAAATTATAATCATAGTAAGCTAATTATACTCATGGTCTAATTATATCCTTTTGATGAATTTTAACATTGTTTACATACAATAGAATTCTCCAATTGTTGCTTTCCTTCCAAATGAAGAGAGATTTGGCTTCCCATCTGCGCACACCTAAATAAGAAAGCAATTAACAAGCATACCAAACATCAAAAAATTGGGAACCATCTCATATTCAGACTTGCATTGTATCTCATAAGTACACAAGTAGAAACTAACCTTATATACAACTATGTGAAAAAGGTTTAAATAACTTGAAAGTATACATGTATTATGTATATGAGCAATCAATCCATTGAAGCAGAAACAGAAAAATGGGCGCCAAGTGATCGTAAGCCAATTTCAGATGAAAACAAGCGCCACCCTTGCCTCTTGGGACTGAAGCAGCCCTGCATACATTTTAATTCAGACTGATAAAAAATATCCTCTTAATTATATATATATATATATATATCTTGGTCCACCAATTGGATGACCTTGCTAGTCCTCCCTAGCTCAGAGCCTCAGTTGTAATAAACTAAGATAACTTTATCATGATGAAGGCAAACCATGCATCTATGAATTTATTGTATAAACTTAAATTTGAAGTGAGTATGGTCTAACATACAATCATAACTGACATTTCATACTTCATGCAAACCCTGGATTGTTTTACTTAGACTTCAAATTTTTATTCATTGTTGGGCATGGGGTGCCTCGTTTATTTTCACAACCATTCTCATCTCATTGCATTTCATCTAATCATTACAACTTTTCCAAATTCTCACACCAAATAAAATAAACAATTCAACTTTTTCAAATTAAAAAACAAACATAATATTAAAAAAATATATTCTAACAATATTTTATTCAATTTTCAACTTTTATCTCAACTTATTTCATCTCATCTCATCTCATCTGCGAAAACAAACGAGGCTAAGACTCAAGTTTTCAATTCATATTCCTTTCATACTAGGGTCAATTAGTAGATAAATCCAAACAAGAATTTGTTCCAACTTTCAACAGTACAGCCTTAATTTCTCAAGGACCACAATGAAGTATTCAAAGAAATAATACAATCCTCCAAACCACCAAGACTCAACATGGTTCTCTTTGAAAGCTTACAACCAGTAATAGAAATGATCATGATCAAATTCAATAAAAAAGGTTGGAGTATAAACAACTGGTTGAAATCACTCAGAACCCAGTGCCTCACATTCTCACAAAAGAGAATCTTCGCTGTAATGCTTTTGGTGAGGCTAGAATGGTGAGAGTCACCATCTTGAGCTGAAGCCCCACTTAGGGCATGAACTAAAGCTACCAAGTCTCTAAATACTTACTCATAGAATCCAAACTCCCAAATCTAATAGAGCACGGAATGTCAAATTGTTTGTCTTTAATGATTGCAAGGTATATCCAATTATTCGAGTGTTGAAAACCTTTCCTTTATGGATACTCGAGTAGGATTCTCATCCAAATATAAATTTGAGTCAGCATTCAACAAATCTAAACCCTTAAAAGTCTTTCAACTTTGTCATAACAACTGCAAATTGATTTAAACTTCATCAAGCTTGACAAAATCTCCCTAAAATGTCTACTCCAAAACATAGCAAGATAAGAGAAAATTTTTAAGTACCACACACCACTCAATTCAAGCCACCTAAACCAATAATAAAATCACAGCCAATCGAATAGTTTCACGTTAAATAAGCAGTCTGAGTTGTAGTCTTTCTAAAAGGCATTTCCAATTACTGCCATTAAAAGTAAAACTGACTTGGTTAATTCTTAAACATCCAAACTAAGACTGAAATACAAAAAGGAGGCAAACTAAAAAATTCCCATCAAGAACTACAATCAATTCGGTTGAAAGGCAAATTGTTACCAGAAGCCCATTACTAAATTTTGCAGAAACACAATTACATTCGCACGTCAAAAAACCACAATTTCATCATTGTTAGGAATGTGAGAAACTAAATATCTTTATTTAAATTGCATGCCTATTACAATGATACACAGTTGATTAAATAGATACAAGAAACTAGACTAAGTATGGAAATAACCAAATGTAAGGAAATTAGACTAAGTATGGAAATAATTGATATTTACAAATGAATAACTCTTGCTAAAAATATGGTGAGGATTTTGTGCAAATTGGAATCTTGTGATTGTGTTGTCAATACTCACCCTCAAGTTCGCGCATGAAGATCCGTAATGCCCAACTTGCATAAAAAATGATGGAAGAGTTCGCGGTCTAAAGCTTTAGTGAAGATGTCCACAATTTGCTCATGTGATGACGTATGGATTGCAGAAAGTAGACCAGACCGGATCTTATCTCGAATAATGTGGCAATCAATCTCAATATGCTTGGTGCGTTCATGGAACACAGGATTATGGGCAATGTGCAGAGCAGATTGATTATCACAATGCAAACTAAAAGGTTCAGGATGAGAGATACCAAAGTCAGTGAGGAGTTGTTTCAACCAGGTCAGCTCGCATGTGGTGACGGCCATAGCACGATATTCAGCTTCGACGGAAGAGCGGGCTACAGTCGTTTGCTTTTTGGTGCGCCAGGAATAGGACTTGTGCCGAGCTGAATGAAGAAGCCGGTGGTGGAGCGGCGGGTAATGGGACAGCTAGCCCAATCGGAGTCAGTATAAGCAGTAACATGTAAGGTATTGGAGGACGGAAAGAAAATGCCTTGACCAGGGCTGCCTTTGATGTAACGAAGAACATGGGTGGCGGCTTGCATGTGAGGAAGACGGGGAGCATGCATAAACAGACTGAGGATGTTCACGGCGAAGATAATATCAGGACGAGTGATGGTCAGGTAGATGACGCGGCCCACGAGTCATCAATAGGAGCTTGGGTTAGGAAGAAGGGTGTCATCTTGATTGGTGAGCTTCAAGTTTTGTTCCATGGGAAAGGGAGCGTTCCTTGCGCCGAGTTGGCCACTGTCATTTAGAATATCAAGAGCATATTTTTGTTGATTGAGGAAGATGCCGTGTGATGAACGAGCAACTTCCAGACCAAGAAAATATTTGAGGGGGCCGAGATCCTTGGTTTTGAAATTGGTGGAGAGAGCACGTTTGAAGTCCTCTATTTTGGAGAGATCATTTCCAGCAACCAGAATATCATCAACGTAGACGAGCACAATGGTGATACTCGTGGGTGTGAGCAAGGTGAATAAAGAATGATCTGCCTATGATTGAGTAAAACCTGCATCAAGAAGCACAATGGTTAGTTTAAAAAATAGTTGCGGGATGCCTGTTTGAGGCCGTAGAGAGATTTGCGGAGACGACAAACACGGGTCTCCCCCTTAGGGCAATATCCGGGAGGTGGGGTCATGTATACTTCTTCATCAAGATCACCTTGTAGGAAGGCATTATTGACATCAAGTTGGTGAATGATCCATTGCTGAGTAGCGGCGATAGCTAACAAACACCGGACGGTAGTCATTTGTGCAACAGGGGCAAAAGTCTCATGATAATCAAGGCCTTCAACTTGAGTGTAGTCTTTGGCGACCAGGCGAGCTTTATATCTTTCAACAGAGCCATTGGCTTTGAGCTTGGTTTTAAAGACCCATTTGCAACCGATGAGTTTTTTACCAGATGGAATTTGCTTCAAGAACACGGAGCTCATTAGTCATGGCATCGCGCCAATGGGAATGGCGAAGACCAGTAGAATAGCAAGAAGGTTCAATAGAAGTGGTGAGAGCATGTAAATATGTAAGATGAGAAGGTGAGAAACGAGAATAAGAAAGAAAAGCAGATAGAGGGTGAGTAGTATCTAAGGTTGACGCAGCGAGTGATGGTGCCGTGGGCCCTGCATGTAAAGTCAGACAAACATAATCCTGGAGGTAAGCAGGTCGAGTAGTAGTGCGACGAGGACAAGAAGGAGGAGGTAGAGAAGAAGATTTTGTGATGGTAGTAGGGAGAGGGGAATGAGCCGTGAGAGTGGTAGAAGGAGGGAGAGATGGGGTAGATGGAGGGGGTTCGGGAACAGGTAAGGGAAGGATAGGAGAAGTAGAGAGGGAAAGTCGGGCAAATCTTGAAAGGGAAATATGTCTTCATGGAATGTGACATCGCTGGAAAAAAAATGGTATGTGTGTCGAGATTGTAAAGTTTGTATGCTTTGTGGTTACTAGGATAACCAAGAAAGATGCATTTGGAAGCACGGGGAGAGAATTTATCTTGATGAGCACGAAGGGTTTGGGCGTAACAGAGACAACCGAACACGCGAAGATGATTATAGTTGGGAGTGGTGTGGAAAAAAAGTTCAAAAGGGGATTTATTTTGAAGAATGCGACTGGGTGTACGATTAATGAGATAAGTGGCAATAAGCACACACTCTCCCCAAAATTTTAGGGGTAGGTGTGCTTGGAAGAGAAGGCTACGAGCAATATTCAAGAGGTGCCTATGTTTTTGCTCCGCAACGCCATTTTGTTGGGGAGTTTCAATGCAAGTACGCTCATGGATAATGCCATGAGTGTGAAGGTAGGTTTGAAATTTGTGCGAAAGGAATTCTTGTCCATTATTGGTGTGAATTTTTTTTACCGTAGTATTAAATTGATTTTGGATAAGGGCAAAGAAATGCATGAGATTGGCATATGTCTCTCATTTAAAACGCATAAGATAGAGCCAAGTAGTACGTGAAAAATCATCGACGATAGTGAGAAAATAATGAGAACCATAAATGGAAGAAGCGTGGTAGCCACCCCAAATTTCACAAATATTCTATTGAAAGCAATAGTACTTTTATTATCAGTAGAGGAAAAAGGCAAACGAGTGTGTTTGGAATGTGCACAAATATCACAATCCGAAACAACATGAGAATTATTAAATAAATGGGGAATAATAAGGCGAGAATGATGACCTAGGCGTCGGAGCCATAAGTCTTTATTCATAGTGGATTGCACGGAAGAAGCCACAATATTGTTGGACCGGTACACATAAAGCCCATTGCAAAAATCACCCGCTCCAATCAGCCTCGTCGACTGTGGGTCCTGAAAGAAAAAATCTTTAGAAGAGAAAGAGACAATACAATTTGTGTGAATAGTAAGTTGAGGGACAGATAAGAGATTAAAATGAAAGTCAGAGATAAAATAGACATTTAAAAGGGTAAGAGAGGGAGATAAGAGACAAGTGCTGAAACCCTTAATAGGAAGGGTATGGCCATTCGGTAGCTTCACCGAAAGAGAAGGGGGAGGGGTTTTCAAAGTGAAAAACAGGGTCCGATCGTGGCACATGTGGGCGCTGGCGCCGCTGTCCACAACCCAGTCCCGATAGCTATCGAAGAAGGGAGGGGAAGAAAAAACGTTACCAACAAAATTAGAAGAGGTGGGTTTCGGTTTGAGCAGGTCCAAGAGTTGCTGGTAGAGGTCTGACGTCAATCCGAGGAGGGGAGCTGAATCAGTGGAGGCAGAAGCTTGATTGGCGGCCGGAGTGGGACCAGATGGTGGTTTGCCGAGGATGGAGGGACGTGGCTTGGAGCGTGGGTCACGTCCCTTTGGGTATCCGATGACCCTCCAGCAGCGGTCACGGGTGTGACCCTGTTTGCCACATTCGGTGCAACGGAGGTGGCTCCGTGAGTGGCTGGAGTGGGCTGCGGCGAAGGCCATGGAGTCTATCGGCAGTGGTTGGAGCTGGAGGAGTCGCTACTGCTCTTCCTAAAATAAAATAGAAAAAACTTTGGTGATTGAAGGAAGTGGGTCCATAGCAAGGATTTGGGTTCTGAGTTGGGCAAAGGAGTCGTTTAGGCCAAGAAGGAACTGGAAGACACGCTCATCATCGGCTTGTTTTTACAGGTCCTTGAGGTCAGTGTTGTTTTGAAGATGACTTAATTCATCTCATATCTGTTTGATATGGTTGTAATATTCATGAGTGGAGTTGGTATTTTGGTGCAGAGAGGAAAGGGCACGCTTGAGGTGATAGAGACAGGCGTTATTGTCGTGGCTGAAACGAGATTGGAGGTCAATCCAAACATCGCGTGGGTTTGTGTGGTATTCAAGTGAGTTGGCTAGAGATGGGTTGATGGAGTTCAAAATCCAGGTAAGAACCATGTCTTTGGTTTGATTCAATTGCTTGTAATCGGGAGAGCTAGGATTGGGGGTGGGGAGAGAGCCATCAACGAAACTGAGTTTGTTCTTAGCGTTGAGTGCACAGGTCATGGCTTTTTGCCATTTTGGAAAGTTATCACTTGTAAGGAGGCCAGAAACAAGGATTAGGCTAGGGGAATCAGAGGGATGGAGGAGATAGGGAGAGAGGATAGCGGAAGAGGAGGAGGAGGAGGAGGAGGAGGAGGAGGAGGAGGAAGAAGAGGAAGAGGAAGAGGAAGAAGAGGCCATGTAGTACTCAGGTAGGGTAGGGATCGTGTTTAGGCTGATACCATGTCAAGAATGTGAGAAACTGAATATCTTTATTCAAATTGCATGCCTATTACAATGATGCACGGATGATTAAATAGATACAAGAAACTAGACTAAGTATGGAAATAACCAAATGTAAGGAAATTAGATTAAGTATGGTAATAATTGATATTTACAAATGAATAACTCTTGCTAAAAATATGGAAAGAGAGAGAGAGAGATCGAGCTCACAGCACATTCGCGCTGAATATCAGCCTCGAGAACCTTGAGGGACTCCTGATAAGAAGATCCAGAAGCAGGATGCTGGAAACAATCCCACATTCCTCTTACTCTTTTTCTCACTTGGGATTACCAATGCGTCACTGTTTCGAAATATATCAAACCGACGCAGACTCAGGCACACAGAGATAAAGAAACCCATAGAGTGGAGGAGGGCTATATATTACCTAAAGAGGCAGTATGGGAAGATTATTGAGTGGTTGAACAATGACTCCATGAAAGGTCATTGCAGTCTAGAAGGCATAGATCGAAGAATGGGGAGAGAGAGAGTTGGATTTGTTTGAAATTGTCACCTTGACTTGACTACTTTCATTAATGCTTATAGTTGGGGAGTGGAAGTTGGAATACCGAGAAGGAGCGAGCATCTCCCAAATTTTGTTGCAGGTATTTGTACTCCAGCTGCAGCTGAGGCACAAGTGCCATGGATGGCTCTTCAACTATGTGCTGATCTAAAGTGGACAAATGTTATCTTTGAAGGTGATGTACCAGAAATTATACAAGCTATTAACAGAGATAGTTGCTGCTAGGAATGGCATGGACAAATAGTGGAAGATATACCACTGATTTTACTCAATAGAAGGCATTAGTCAATACAGTATACAAATAGAAAGAATAATAGAGTAGCTCATACGTTAGCTAAAATGAGATTATATGTAAAGAATGAGGTAATCTGGATGGAAAGGGGGCCTTTGGGTATTAATTCCTTTGTTTTACAAGATAAATACTGTAATGATCCAGTTATAAGGTAATAAAGATAGTCTTTTCTTCAAAAAAAAAAAAAAGAAAAGAAGAAGAAGAAGAGAGATTACAGTTTTAAACTTCTAATCTAAATTGGAATATAATGGTATGCAAATTGTTTGAAAATAAGACACTGCTACATTCACCGAGAGTGTAGTAGTACAATAAAAGTCACCGATAGGGCTGTAATCGAGCCGAGCCGAGCCGATTTTTGGCTTGTCGAGTTCGGCTCGACTCAAAATACTAGAGCTCGAGCTCGAGCCCGAGCTCGAAATTTTTTTTAATTCTTTGTTCGAGCTCGACTCGATAAACAAAATTCTCGACTCGAGCTCGAGCTTGAGCTCGTCCCACAAACGAGTTCGAGTCGAGCCGAGCTTGAGTTCAAGCTCGAGCTTATTTTTTTTTTTAGAATAAGTTTTAATAATTAATAAAATAAATAAATAAATAAATAACTAATATTGAATTTATACAACTAACAAGTAGAACCTCTATTAAATTATAAAATTTTAAAATTTTAAAAAATTTATAAATAATTAATATCTAACTAGTTGATATTTATCCAAAATAATAATATATTATATGCATATATATATTATTAATACACACACTTAATATGATAGCATATACCTATTTCATATATGATTCTCACTTATTAGTATATGAAATTATTGAATTTTATCGACTAATTATTATACAAATTATAAAATATACCTATGAAGTATATTCACTATATAGACATAAGTAATTAGAATACATATTATATATTTAATTATAAAAATGGTATGCTTATATTATTAGCTAATACATATATACATGCATAGGTGTATGTATATATTTATCAATATATGAATGAGTTTTAATCGAGTCGAGCTAACGAGTCGAGTCGAGCATAAACGAGCAAGCCTAAACGAGTCTTAGCCGAGTCGAGTCGAGTTTTGTCGGGTATGTGTCATTTATAAATCGAGCGGGTATTTGCTTTAACGAACGAGCTTTTTTTTTTCACGAGTCGAGTTCGATTCGAGTTTAACTGAGTGGGCTATCGAACAGACTGGTTCATTTACAGCCCTAGTCACCGATAAGGCCATTTGAGTGTTCTTTTTTTTCCTTCTTTTTTCATGCATTTTTTTAATCTTCTTAAACATTAAAAAAATCCTCAACATCATTAAAAAATCTTACTTAATCATTAAGTTAAAAAAAATAATAATAATAAAGGCAATCGAGACCCATTATCGGACCCAAAGCATTTTCCTTGAAAATAAATTAGAAGGAGATCTAGATACTAGATAGACCCGTTAATAGTTTGGTATGCAGGATCTGACACCAATTCCAGAATTGCTCTTTTAAGATGGATCTATCATGGTCTAATGACTCTAATATTTAACTCTACCAACACAATAGTAGAAAGTGGAGCATATCTATCTATTATAATAAGCGTCTATGCGCTAAGTACAGTAAATCACAGTTAAATTGTCGTTCCGTTTCCGTAATCCCATTTTACACAGTAACATTCCGTTTTTATTTCGTTAATGTGCACAGTAAATATATAATAAAAAAATCAAATGCACAGTAAATATAATAATATTTCGTTAATATGCACAGTAAATATATAATAAAAAATTCAAATGCACAGTAAATATAATAATAAAAAATTTAAAATCTACACAGTAACGATGCACAGTAAAATAATAATTCGTCTAAAATTTCCGTCAATACACAGTAATTATGCACAGTAAATATAATAAAAAATTCTATAAATAGACGAATTTTCGTGACTACACAGTAACGATGAACAGTAAAATAATAATTCGTCGAAAATTTCCATCAATACACAGTAATTATGCACAGTAAAATAATAATTCGTCGAAAAATTCCGTCAATACACAGTAATTATGCACAGTAAATATAATAAAAAATTCTATAAATCGACAAATTTTCGTGACTACACAGTAAAATAATAATTCGTCAAAATTTCCGTCAATACACAGTAATTATGCACAGTAAATATAATAAAAAATTCTATAAATCGACGAATTTCCGTGGCTGCACAGTAAAGATAATAATAAAAAATTTGAAATGAACAGTAAAGATAATTATTTCTTCTTCTTTCTTTCTTTTCTCTTCCCCTGCGTTTTTCTTTTCTCTCCCGTTCTTCTTTCTTCTTTTCTCTCTCTCCCCGTGCTCTCCCCTTCTCTTTTCTTCCCCTCTCACCGTTTCAGATCTGTTTGTAAAAAATTTATTCAAGTTTCTTTTTTCCTTTCGTTTGATTTCTATTTTTCAGATCCACATAACAAATTTTTTTTTCTATCTGTGTTCATATATTTTTTTTTTCTTTTTGATTCAAGTTTTTTTTTCTTTCAGACTTTCATCTTCACTTTCTAAAAAAATTGATTTTTTTGGGTGTTGAACATGTATTTTTGTTGTGTATTGACAGATCTATATCTATTCGTTTAGATCTATGTTCATGTTGAGGATCGAGAACAAGATCAACACGCAGGTGACCTTTGCTAAGCGGAGGAAAGCTGTACGAGTTTTGCTGCAATTCAAGGTATTCACCAGAACAACAAAACCACTTTTGCACCCTCTAAACCACAAAAGGCAAAGCAAAACCATCAAAACTGCTTCCTTCTATTTTTATTTTTCTATTTTCTAAGTCATCTTTCTTTTATTTTCATCTCCGAGTTGATTTTTTGAAAGAGAAAAAAAAATTGATTTTTTTGGGTGTTGAACATGTATTTTTGTTGTGTATTGACAGATCTATATCTATTCGTTTAGATCTATTAGTTTTCACTTTAAACGTAGAAAGCTGTACGAGTTTTCTACAATTCAAGGTATTCACCAGAACAACAAAACCACTTTTGCACCCTCTAAACCACAAAAGGCAAAGCAAAACCATCAAAACTGCTTCCTTCTATTTTTATTTTTCTATTTTCTAAGTCATCTTTCTTTTATTTTCATCTCCGAGTTGATTTTTTGAAAGTATTGATTTTTTTAGGTGTTGAACATGTATTTTTGTTGTGTATTGACAGACTATATCTATTCCTTTAGATCTATTAGTTTTCATTTTAAACGTAGAAGTGAATGCAACCCTCATCTGCGCAGAATATGATTTTAGCTACCAAATATAAAATAGAGCACACAGAATATCTACCAGAAGATAGATACACAATATAAATATTTGTGAGATATTATTTTATTATCTCGAAACAAAATTACAGAAATTTGAGGCTTTTCGCCTCATTCTTCAAACGATCTTGTTCCTCTGAAATTTGCGTAGCATCTCTGTCTAAAGGAGTAGGCAATTTAAAAGAAGAATTAAGCAAGGATTTTAATTTCCTATTCTCTTGCTTTATTGCTTCTATTTTCACCTGAGACTCCTGAAGAAGTCGCTGAAAGATAGAAATTTTCTCATTGAGTTTGTCCAAATCATAAGGTTTGGATTGTAGTCGTTGAGAAAATGCATAAATAGCTGAAGAGTAATGGGTACCGAGATTTACAAGCTCGTAGACAGCTTCAACATCTGACTTATTAGCCAGATTATTATTGTATTGTACTATAAAACCTACAGCAGAAGCAGAAACAACTGGTAAAAATGGTGTAGAATACCTCACGTATTGGTTACGAGAAGATTGCTGGGCCATTGTAGAGTAAGAATGCAGAGAGAGATTGCAGAGTAAGAATGCAGACTAATTACAGAAAAGTAAAGAAGATGGGATGTGAATGAAGATGAGCTGAATATTTCTTTTATAGAGAAAATTATGACTAAGCACCTCTATTGCTTCACGGCATCTCTCGTGAAGCGTCTCTTTACAAGAGACAAGAAGATGTAGCATCATAGCTCTGCGGCGCCTGACAGCTACAGAAAACCTGAAAAAACTTGCGGTGCTTGTCTGATCTAAAAAGCTGGCCACCGTTTTTGTTGAAAAATAAGGTTAGCGGTTTAATATTGATGAATTCTTCACTAACTGTGTTATTTACAAGAACTCCAGAATCGCACAACCACGGTATATATGTTTCCTTCATATTTTGATTTATAACTTCTGATATAACAATTTCCTCATATGAATAGATCATTAAAATTGACAATTCTACTTTTATTTGTTCCAGTTGTCGAGCCTATGTTGAGATAGATGATAATACAGGACGATTGACAGCTGTTTTATTT
>QGSO01000143.1:27020-110142 GCA_011037825.1 Carya cathayensis
TGGATTTGGACCACCTGGTAATTGTTTTTTATTCTATTATTTTAATTTATTTATATTCATTTCCATTTCATCGTTATTAATTTTAATATTAATTTTTGTAGTAACATATGAGACGTCTAGCACCTCTGCAACATAAAAATGTGCTCAAGCCCGGACAGCCCCAACTGTCACGCCCCTTGACTCAAAGACAAGCCACAGGCCCACAGCTGACAAGCCTCTTTAGAATATAAGATGTTTTTAATTATTTGTTCAAATTTTGTATTCACTAATTTGTAATGTTGATACAATGTCCCTTGGACACTTTTATGTTTGTAATTTTGTAATTGTTTAGCATTTCAATTACCATTCATAACACTTTTTCTTTTTCTTAATCTGGTTTTTAATTTTTTTTTTTCCTTATAATTTTATGGGCTGAAAAATGAAAATGGCCTACATTTATTTTTTGGGCCAAAAATACATACTTGTGGGCCATTTTGGCCCATTACTGAGGTATCTGGACCCAAAATGGCCCAGAAATTGCTTCTGGGCCATTTTTGGCCCAGAAAATGCTTCTGGGCCCAAGGCCCAGAAGGTTAATGCGGGGGGGCGGACGGATTGCCCCCCCACCCCGTACCCCAGCATGCGGGCCGGGGTACCCCGCCCCCGCACACCGGGGGCGGGGGACAGGGGAGATTTTCCCCATCCGCCCCATGCGGGGGCGGGGGGGTGTCTACCCCGCACCGTATGGTGCAGGTAGCACCCCTAGTAATGCTAGTAGCGCTAGCTACATACGTACACCAAGAAATGCTTGGAATCCCGCGTGACTATTTCTTCCGATAATTTTTTAATGATTTAAGAATTATTTTTAAATATTTAAAAATAAAAATATCTTTTTTCACTTGTCCTACCGGTCACGTGCTACACTTTTTTTTTTTAAAGTTCCGTTTAGTTATGAGATGAAATGAAATAAAATAAGATGTTTTAAATATAATGAATAAAGTATTATTATAATATAATTTTTTAATATTAATTTTATATTAAAATTTGAAAAATTTAAATTATTTATTATATTTTATATAAAAATTTTAAAAAATTATAATGATGAAATTATATAAAATGATATGAGATTTTTAATTTTTAGTAACCAATCCGGATCTTAATGTTATTAGAAGTATCATTAATTACTTAAAAACAAAAGAAAAAGATCATTTAAATATCCAGCGGTTTTGGTCCCACCGATAACTTGTTCGTATAGACAAGAGTCATGATTCAACTCTCTGCCGCTATATATCATATGCATATGATTCTTTGAATTTCCTTCTAATTAAAATCTTTTTTCTTGAATTTTGAGCTTCGTTTTCATCCACCTCCATACGTTACGAGGACATATGTTATGTACAAAAAAAGTAAAGAAACAAATAAGAACTAATAAACAAGAAACAAAGAAATCAGCTCTCTCTCTCTCTGTGCATATTTACGAATTTTATTTGTGTATAATTCGCATAATATTTTTAATAAAAATATAATTTTTACCGGATAAATGTCGCACGTTATTTTAATATGTAAAACTTACACATCTTATAATTATATTTAATATTACTCTTAAATATCAAATATTCCTCTTGATAGTATCCGATGAATCGTAGTTGATAGGCTGAGCAACCTTTGTTCTAATTTTTAACCTTTTTATTTTTTATTTTTTAATGTTTCTATTTGTTGTGAACCACACTTTAGATGAAAAATAGCCTACAAGATGCCATTCTTTCAAAAAAATCAATGGCCGAATCAACGGCAGCTCCTTCATTATAATGAGTTGACATATGCTCAGCCGAGACCTTACAATATAGACTAAAGTGGGTTAAAAAAATAGGTGGCCGATGAAGGCATATGTGATGGTTATGGTGACATGGTATGCTGAGATACGAACAACCTATTGCAATGAAATTGCAGGATGGGCCAACTGAATGCTCTCGAGAAAGTAAGGTTAATGTATTTAACCTAATTTTAAAAGCTAATGTGTGAACTATAGCTATTTGGCTTCTTATTATCATGGATCACGCTATGTTGAATACCATATAAATTTCCTCACATATGGAATGTGAAAATGGCCAAGACAATTGACATGGTGGTTATTTATACATATCATCATGTTGAATCCGGAAGTAGTTCAATATTGTTGTCATTGACTACATGTGCATGTCATCAAATGAGATGCTCAGTATATGCTGCTTATCTTTAGGCATTTTCTGACATTGCTTTCGTTGTATCGATGTTAGCTGTTGTATCGATGCTAGCATTCCTTGAGAGTGCTTTTTGTTAGGGGTGTGCAAAACCGGATCCGGATCCGGATATCCGGCCAAAATCAGATCTGGATTTTCAAACCCAGGCGGTTATCTGCCCGGATTGAATCCGGACTCAATCCGGGCGGATAACCGGATTCAATCCGGATATCCGATTAAAAAATCGGATATCTGGATTTTTTGTTTCTATTTTAAGATAAAAATCGGATCCGGGTTATAACCGGATTCAATCCGGGTTTGTAATATTTTATTTTTAAAAAAACTTTATAACTTAAAAAATATATATATATATATCACTTTTTTAAAAAAATTAAAAAAAAAAAGACCCGAGTGTATAATCCGGTTACGAATAACCGGGTTATAAAACCAGATTCGGGTTTTCTTAAACCGCCTGGGTGTAATCTGGGAGGATAATCGCCCGGATTCACCCGGATTCCGGATTTCTGGACCGGACCGGAAAACAATCCGGTCCGGATGAACACCCTTACTTTTTGTTGTATCGATGTTAGGTTAAGAGATTATAATTGGAAATGATAAAATAAATTGGGTTTAGTCCACTAGAAGTCTATCACCAAAAAGAAATAAAACAAGTTGACTTGGACACGTAAAAAGAAAGAGTATCTTAAGGAATGTTGGAATGGTGGCTTGATTTCCTGTTGAAAATGTCATTCCAGAGACTTGGCTTGATTGTGGTTCGACCCTGGCTCTATCCTAACTCGACTTTGGCTCGAGTGAACTGTGGCTCGACACTTCACTAGAATGAATCCCAGACGTATTGTTCGCTCGACATCTACTTGACAGTCCACTTGAGGGAACCCCAGGCAAATTGTTCGATTGACAGTCAGCTCGAATGAACGCTTAACAGATTGTTCACTCGACACTTGGCTTGACATGCCGCTCTAACGAATGTTTGTAATTAGGATTTTCCACGTTGTACAATATAAATGCATGTTATTTTTCATTATATTGAGACAATAACTGGTCAGAATAGAGAGAAAAGGGAGAACTCATTTAATGAGATTTTGAAAACTTATCGGATGCATTGAAGCTTTTGACGTTGAGAGAGAAAAAGATTGTGCTCTGCTCCCACTTAAAACCGGGAAAATTGATCACTTAAATGTACTTTTGAAATTTATGCTTTGGAGGTAGAATAGGGAATCAAGCCATTGGTCCGTATAGCATAGCTATCTATATATCATATTAACAATTTCTTCACATAAATATTTACTTTGAAATTCTTTGGATAAACGGAGTTGTGCTCTGTTTTTCTTTTGTTTTGTTTCCGAGTAAATGCCAGTCTTAGTGGTGTGTGGTCATATGAAGTAAATAGTATCCGATGAATGGTAGTTTATTAGCTGAGGATCCTTTCCTCTAAGTTCCATCGTCCGGCTTTTTTATATTCTTTTATTTTCAATGTTTCTCTTTGTTGTTGGATACATTTTTCAGTTAGCTAGCCATGTGAAAAACTCCTATGTGAAGAATAGCCCACAGGATGCCATTTAAAAATGGCATTAGACGGCCGAGATCAAATTTGAAGTGAATCTTCAGACCATATAGAATTAAAAGTTCAAGTGAAACCCACAAGAAATATATAATCCGAATTTAACCCAAACAAAGGGAGTAATGTTAAAAGCGAATTAATGTGTGAACTACAGCCTGCCCTGCCCTGCCAAAAACCCTCCACCTATCATGCTACGTTTACATGTTAAGTTAAGTAGTAAATAGTAACATTTTATTAAAATAAGTTTAATTTTTTAGTTTAAAATATATCAAGTAGGTTAAAATAAATTTAAATCATTTATAAAAGGTTAAAAATATAATGGACTATTAATAATTAATTTGAGATAAGTTAAGTTTGATTCAACAATCAAATGCAACTTTAAGATATATCTAAAAATAATATTTTTTTCATCACCATTACGAGACCATGCAGCGAAACTCGCCTAGCCATCCTGTGGTGAGAAAGAATGCCTAGAGTAGCAATGCAAGGCCTGCTTGAATAACAGTACTTGTTCACATGCACAAGCAGGTGGCTTTGATCCCAGCACCATTTCCTTATGCGCGCGCTAAACTCTCAACGTATTCCTGAAGATCATAGCCATCCAATTAACTTCGTTGATTCAACTGAGTCACTGAACAAAATCACAGAAAAATGGTTTTGGCTAACACACCAAACCAGTATATTGTATATTCATTATATAGGTTGTACAAGTCAATAAAATAATCAAAAGATACAATCTTGAGAGATGCACATTATTTTCTGTACAAGGTAACAAATGATACAATTAACATAAATAAGATTGATTTGCTAAATCAATGGAATTATAGAGTTATATAGCAGATTTTGTAGGATCCATGATTCTTGCATAGGCTTGCCTTAAGTGTGAGCTTCCATATTTGCAAGGCTTGCTGTCTGGAGGCTTGCTGTCATGATCTTGAAGAGGTGCTGTTGCCATATTGGTAATGGTACTTCTTGGACACTCATTGTGTGCACAATTTGTAGAGCTGGAGCTTGAGGGATCTGATGTGGTTGCAATAGATACTTTAATATCCTCCCGCAAGCAAATGGGAAGAGGTTGAACCAAGAGCTTGGACTTGAGAAGAGAGAATCTAGCAGAGGAGAGACCCTTAGTGAAAATATCAGCCAATTGATCATTAGTCGAAATAAACTTGAGAAGAATGTCACCATTCAATACTTTTTCACAGATAAAGTAATAATCGACCTCTATGTGTTTAGTGCATGCATGAAACACGGGATTAGAGGCAAGGGCAAGAGCACTAACATTGTCACACCAAAGTATAGGTGGCTGTATGAGAGGGATATGAAGATCCTTAAAAAGCATGCGAAGCCAAAACAATTCAGCAGTGGTGATGGCCATACCTCGGTACTCAGCTTCTGTGCTGGACCGAGACACCACCACTTGCTTCTTGGCACTCCAAGAGACTAAAGAGTTGCCAAGAAAAATACCAAATCCAGAGGTAGAACGGCGGTCATCCGGATTCCCTGCCCAATCGGAGTCACAAATGGCTTGAAGATGAAGACTGCCAGGAGAGTAAAAGAGACCATGATCACTAGAGCTTTTTAGGTACCTTAGAACACATTTAACAGCTGACCAATGGGTAGTTGAGGGGCAATGCATATGTTGACAGAGTTGGTTAACTGAAAAGGCAATGTAGGGTCATTTTAACGTGCAATATTGCAAGGATCCAACAACTTGACGATATTCAGATGGGTCAGGAAGAACATCCCCATCATATTTGGACAGCTTGGAACTAGATGGGCAAGGAGAGCTGGTTGGTTTGGCTCCAATCATGCGAGTACGGTGCAAAAGATCTTGAATGTATTTAGATTGACAGGGGTGCAGGCCAGTAGCTGATCGTGTGGCCTGAATGCCAAAGAAGTAGCTAAGTGACCCCAAGTCCTTGAGAGGAAACCTTTGCTGCAACTGAGAAATCAGAGAGAAAATAACAGAGTTATGAGTACTAGTGACAATGATGTCAGCCACATATATGAGCATGAAGACCTTGATTTCCCCTTGAATAAACACAAACAAGGAGGTGTCAACCAAGGATGCTGTGAACCCAAGATCAAGTAATGAGGAAGATAAGCAGTGAAACCAGGCTCTTGGGGCCTGTTTTAAACCATAGATTGCTTTATGAAGTTTGCAAACATAATCTGGGTGTTGAGCATCAACAAACCCTTGAGGTTGTTCCATGAACACTTCTTCCATTAAGGTTCCATGTAGGAAAGCATTAGACACATCAAGTTGTCTAATGGGCCAATGAAAATGTACTGCTAGGGCCAACACAATCCGAATGGTAGATGCTTTAACAACTGGACTAAACGTATCTGTGCAGTCAATGCCAAGTTGTTGCTCAAAGCCCTTAGCAACTAAGCGTGCTTTGAACCTGTCTATGGACCCATCGGAGTGCTGTTTGATTCCATAAACCCACTTATTTTTTATAACATTTTGATGGGGTGGTCTTGGATAAAGTGTCCATGTGTCATTGGAGAGAAGAGCAGCAAACTCTTGAGACATGGCATCTTTCCAGCATGGATCAGCAATGGCCTTGGAGAAACAAGTAGGTTCATGAACTGGTGAAGATTGAGCTTGTAAGGCAAGAAGAGGATATCTAGTGGAGTAATAAAGCTGGAAATCTGGGAATGATTTGGGTTGAAGAGAACCAGTACGTGACCTAGTTTGCATTGGATGGGAAATTGGAACCTCAATTGCTAGTTCAGATAAGTGAGGAGCAAAATTGGTGACAGGATGTGGTAATGGGTCAAAAGTAGCATCTGTAGGGGCTGAGTGAGGTGGGAAAGGGTCAAGAGACAATGAGGGACTCAAAGACTGAGAGTTATGGATGTCAGGAGAGATAGGTAATGCAGTGCTAGAATTTTCAGAAGCAATGGTAATGGTCTTAGCAGGAGGAAAACTTACAGAGAGTTGAAAAGGATGATCAGCAGCAGCATTAATCTTGGATGGCAGTTGCAATGTAGCATGTTCCTTTACTGGAAAGGATCTTTCATAAAAAATGACATGTCTAGAGAGATAAACTTTACCTGAAAATGGATCAAGACAACGATAGCCAGCAGGACTATAGCCAAGAAAAATACAGATTTTTGACCGATATTCTAACTTGTGAGTGGTGTAAGGCCGAAGTAAAGGGAAACATTTACAACCAAAGACCCTGAGTACAGAATAATTAGGCGCCATTTTGAAGATTTTTTCATACGGGGATTTGTGGGTAAGAACAGCAGTAGGTAGCCTGTTGATGATGTAAATAGAGGTAAGGAAGGCATCAACCCAATAGGGGTTTGAAAGGCCTGAATGGGCAAGAAGAGTGAGGCCTGTTTCAAGGATATGACAGAGTTTTCTTTCAGCCAATCCATTTTTTTGTGAGGTGTGGGGGCAAGATTTACGATGCATAATGCCATTTTGGGTCAAAAAGGATTGAAATTGAAGTGAATTATACTCCCCTCCTCCATCAGTCTGCAACTTTTTGATTTTACATGAGAATTGAGTTTCTACAAGAGTCTTGAACTTAACAAAATACTCATAGGTTTCTGTTTTAGTTCGAAGAGGATAAAACCAAGTGTAGCGTGAAAAGTCATCCACAAATATTATGTAGTACTTGCAGCCACTAATAGAAGAGATAGGAGAGGTCCATAAATCTGTATGAATTAGTTCTAAAGGAGCAGTAGAGATTTTGTGAGAGGTAGAAAATGGAAGCTTTTTACTTTTACCAAGCTGACATGAATCACAAAAGGACTTCTCATTATCATTTGCATGAGAGAGTGGTAAATGATAATCTTTTATTATTCGAGAAACTAGTACAAATGAGGAATGTCCTAGTCAAAAATGCCACATAGGAAGAGTGGTCTTTAATCCAATAAAGGCAGTAAAAACATGCTTATTTTTGAAGAAAGATCCTTGAAAGCGCAAGGGGTACAACCCATTCTCAACTTTGCCTTCCAAGAGTATGGTTCTGGTCTGATTTTCCTTCACAAAGAAATGAGAAGAGGTTAGGACAAAATAGCAATTGTTATCAGAACATAATTTGTTAACAGAGAGCAAGTTGGCCAAGGCCTGTGTGCAATGCAACACATTTTTAAGATGAAAATAAGATGTAGATGAGTGAATGATGGAAGAACCAGTGTTTTGGATGGGAATGCCAGCTCCATTGCCAACTGTAACTGTGTCATGACCTTGAAAAGGTTGCTGGATGGTCAGGTTCTCCAAGTCATTGGTGATATGCGCATTGGCACCACTATCAACATACCAAGGTTGTTCATCCAATGCTTGGTTGGTGTGAGCCACCATGGCAGCAAGCTGAGAAGGAGGATGCCTTCCTTGATAGGAATAATCCATCCTATGAAAGCAATCAATAGCTGTATGGCTGGTTTTTCCACAAATTTCACATGATGGCCTGCTGGTGTTGCTGAAGTTTTGAGCATTGTTTTGCTATGGTGGCTTAGGTGCTGAACCTGCAGAGGGCTTAAAGGGACCATTTCTTGGAGGGTAATTGTATGTTTGAGGATTTTTGCCTTTCTTGTGGAAGCGGGAGGCTCCATTACGTGAAGGAAATCTGTTTTGTTATGAGGAGTTGGACTTTGGCATAAATAGAGCAAAGTTTGTTGGATCAGGAGAAGGAGTTTGTTGTTTGAGGAGCATTTCATGACTAAGTAACTCATCTTGAAAGTCAAGAAATGTTAGAGGATTGTCTCTTGTAGCAAGAGAGAAAGAAGTGATAAATCCATTGAAGGAAGGATTAAGGCCACTAATAATGAAGGAAATTAAGTCCTCATCCTCAGTAGGTTTGCCAACTGCAGCAAGTTGGTCTGCTAGAACTTTGGCACTTTGCAGGTATTCAGAACATGATTTGGTACCTTGAGAAAGACACTGCAATTGTCTCTTTAGGTGAGAGACATGAGATCTAGATTGTGATGCAAATCGACTGGCAAGGGCAGTCCACACTTGGTGAGAAGTTTGCAATCCATAAATTGTGAAAAGCACCGATTCAGATAGGGTCATATTGATCCATCCACAATGCCCATCATATCATGACTTCTCATAATAGGAACCAGTTGAGATAGCTATTGCAAGTAGTTGTTTCCATTGAGTTTAACCCCAGTTAATTGGGTAAAGGATGGAAAAACAAAAGGAGCAGCAGAAGTAGTATTTGGAGAAGCCATTGAACCAGGATGTATGAGCGTGAGCTAAATACAGCTCTGATACCATGAACAAAATCACAGAAAAGTGGTTTTGGCTAACACACCAAACCAATATATTGTATATTCATTATATAGGTTGTACAAGTCAATAAAATAATCAAAAGATACAATCTTGAGAGATGCACATTATTTTCTGTACAAGGTAACAAATGATACAATTAACATAAATAAGATTGATTTGCTAAATCAATGGAATTATAGAGTTATATAGCAGATTTTGTAGGATCCATGATTCTTGCATAGGCTTGCCTTAAGTGTGAGCTTCCATATTTGCAAGGCTTGCTGTCTGGAGGCTTGCTGTCATGATCTTGAAGAGGTGTTGTCACCATATTGGTAATGGTACTTCTTGGACACTCATTGTGTGCACAATCTATAGAGCTGGAGATTGAGGGATTTGATGTGGTTGCAGTAGATACTTTAACAGTCACTTCATCTCCGAACAAGGACTAGGCCAGATAAATTCATCCAAGCTTTTATCTACAGTAAACTAAGTTGATTCAATATATTTGGAGAAACCGTATGTGTAGCCCAGTCATTTTAATTTAATCAAGGATATTAGAAAGAGGTTAGATGAGATTAATGTTGGTAAGGATCAATTTAATCCCACTAAACGACGTGAAGAGGTACAGGTCATGCCCCTGTGGAGAGAAATGGCCCATTCCGGTGTTGAATCATCAGTCATCGGTAGGCATTGGGACAAAGAAAAAATCATAGAGCCTCTGACGAAGGCCAACAGAAATGTTAATGTAATTTCCATAGTCGAACTAGGAGGTTTGGAGAAGACCACACTTGCCAGGTTGGTCTATCATGATGAAGCAGTAGTTAATCATTTTCAATTGAAAATGTGGGTTTGTGTCTCTACAGATTTTAGAGTTACAGGATTGATGGAAAAAAAATCCTTAAATCAGTTGGCTGTAAAGTTGATAAGAATTCAAGTACTGAAAATACATTGCAGATTAGTTTGAAAGAACTTTTAAAAGATAAAGGGTTTCTACTGGTACTGGACAATGTTTGGAATGACGATAAAAATAAATGGATGGAATTGATAGATTTGCTTAAAGGAGGGTCTCATGGAAGTGTCATTGTCATAACGACATGTAGTCATAGAGTTTCTTCCATTTTAGACCCTATTTACACACATTGTTTAGATGGTCTTTCAAAAGAAGAATGTTTGTCTTTGTTTGTGAAATGTGCATTCAAGGAAGGAGAAGACAAACGATATCCAAACTTGTTATCAATTGCGGATGAAATAGTGGAAAAGTGTAAAGGGGTTCCAATGGCTGTGACGAGTTTAAGTGGTCTACTTTATTCAAAAGTTGATGAAAGGGAGTGGAATTTGGTTAGAGATAACGAGATTTGGGAATTAGAAGAAAAAGAAGGAGGCATCTTACCTGCATTGCGATTGAGTTATAATCAATTGCCAATTCATCTGAAGCGATGTCTTGCTTATTGCGTTAATTTTTCAAAGGATTATGAATTCCTTAATTTCCTTTTAATTAAACAATGGGTGGCACATGGATTAATCATCCGAATGCCAGTTAACAAAATACAAGAGTTGGAAGATGTTGGAGATTTGTAGATTAATGAGTTAATGTCAAGATGTTTCTTTCAAGATTTTGAAGAAGGATATTTTAGCTCTTATACCTTCAAAATGCATGATCTTGTCCATGACCTTGTGCTATCTATTGCTCATGAAGAGTGGTTGGAAATAGATTCTGACAACAAAGAAATTGCTTCGACATGTACCGAACGGAACCACACGTGTCCTCAGTTGAAGCGTGCATCTCAAGATCCAAGTCCTTGCGGCTGCTAGATATAAAAGATTCAAATTTTGAGAATTTACCAAATTCCATTGTACTCAAAAGCATTTGAGATATCTTGACTTATCTGATAATCCATCAATTAAAAAACTTCCTAATTCCATTTGCAAGCTACACAATTTGCAAACCTTGGTGCTTGGGGAATGTGTTAATCTTGAATGACTGCCCAATGATATACAGAACTTGATCAATCATAGGTTTCTTGCAATAACAACAAAAAATACATGCATGCTTGAGAATGGAGTATGTTGCTTTAATTCTCTTCGGACTTTAATTGTTGGCTACTATCCAAGACTCAATGCCTATTTCCACAGATGTTTGCCACCTATTATCAAGCACTTAACTGTGATAGAGTCATTGTACATTAATGATTGTAAAGAGATGGATTTGATGGTAGGAGGAGGAGATACACAAGATCTTAATTTGAGATTCCAAATCTTGAGTATAAAAAAGTTGCCAAAGTTGGAGGTTTTACCCGAATGGCTCTTAAGGTCTGCAAACACTTTAAGGAGCCTACATATCAAGGGGTGTGAAAATCTCAAGACCTTGCTAGAGAGGTTGTCAACTCTGAAATCACTTCAGACGTTGGAGATCATTGATTTGCAAAGAGTTATCATCTTTACCGAAGGGAATTCATCATATGAAAACATTAAAAAAATTGAAAATTGAAGAATGTCTTAAACTTGTTACTCATTTTGAAGACTGGTCCAACATACCAGGGCTCGGCTTGATCTTTAAAACGCTGAAGAAGAAGAAGAAGAACAGGTACGTTGATTTTGTCTTCTTATTTGGTATGAAAGGACTTAAAATTGAATGATTTAATTGGTGAATGATCTAATAAATTAATCAGATTTTATATTTTTATATTTGTGCATTTTGCAGCTTCCGTACTCTAATTCCATGAGTGAGGAGTAGTCCAAGCCAATGCCAGACTGAACGTACGAAGTAGCTTCGTTGGAATTTAGATACATATATGTATCTTCCTTAAGTTGCATTAAGATATGTAAAATACATAAATAAAGACATGCATTGACGTATGTGTGTGTATAAAGTGTGTGCGATAGTTAGTTGGATGGATTGGTGGATATTATATGTATTTGTTTCCGTACCTATATATGTTATTATTGCTCTATCTATCTATCTATATGTTCGGTAAATGCATGTGAGGAATAATATTATTATTTCTTTTTAAAAAAATCCAAATTAAAATGTCCTAAATTGGTTTGTAAATTTTTTCAGAAAGATTATAATTAAGTAATTTATAGATGACTTAGATTAACAACTCCAATTCGGTGCAAGCATTTAAACATTAATATAGGCGTTGATGTCTATATATTGGTGACTATGGTGGGAAATAAACAATATTATTCGGAAAAATCCAGTATAATTTGTTATTCTCTTTTGAACTTTGAGTATCAAGACGAAGATGAATAGGCTTTGTGAATTAGGGCTTTTATTACTCAATTCAAATGTTGAATGTGAGATTCATTCAATTTCCTAATAAGCCCAATCCAGCATAGCCCAACTGTGAAAGCCTATTTGGAGTAAAGACCCTCCCAGCCATTTCAAATTTGCTTTAGAGCTCAAAGTGATAGAAAATTAAGTTTCATCAAATTTTAATGATTCAATCGCAGGTGTGGTGAACATGGTTTTGTGGGTAATTTGTCTACCTATTCTTGTAAAAATTCTAAGAATTATGGTCCAAAAAACGACATCGTGTAGTTGGGGCGGGGCATGCCTAATATAAGATTTTTTGGGATCAATATCTATCTTATCTACCGAGAGCCTATGGGTAAAACTTGGTCTGCAGTGCTAACCAAACAAACACCCACTAGCCAAACTTGACAATAGGAAAAGTAATAGATCAAAAGCAAAAGTTGAGTGCACGATTGAATGTCAGATAGGTGAGCGTGGGATGGGGCTGATTCGAAAGGGTAATGCTACAATTACCGTTGCATCTCACCGTTTTTACTTCCTGCTTGACATGGCATGCCATCTGTTTTATATTAAAAAAAAAGAAAAATTCTTCTTAGCCTCCTCACACTTCACACACTATATTTATTTTAATTTTTTTTTTCATTTTTTCTGTAATAAATACGTAGTGTATAGATGATAAATAGAATAATTCAATTAGTTTAATAAGAATAAAATAAAATAAAAAATAATAAAAATAAAAAATAATAAAAATAAAAAATAATATTTTAATATATAAAATGTGTGGTGTGGGATGATGTGTAGCATTCCTAAAAACAAACAGAGAGAGGAAACTTCCAGCAATTTTTCAGTTCCTCAACACATACCACCCGCATGCCGAAGGAAACAACTATCACTAATATTGTATACTGCTCATTTTCCTTAGAATTATTAGCCAGATTGTTGCCCTATCAAGAAGAGAGATATTAACTATATAACTAGAGGGCAAGAAAGAGAGAGTGGAGATATGATCATCCAGCTTTAGGAGAGAGAGAGCAGAAAGAAAAAAGAAACAGAGTGGATAAATGAGAGAGAGAATGAGGGGGACTCATTTTCGCCTTGAGGAGAGAGAGAGAGAGAGAGAGAGAGAGAGAGAGATCAGACTGAGTGAAAGAGAGATTGATTTGATGTAATTGTTTCTACCGTAATGCATTATCCCGTCGAAAGTACAGGGTGAAATTTGTACATGTTGCGGGAAAATTATAAAGCTAGGGTATTCACAACTTATTATCTCATTCACTTTCAGACGAGAGACGGAGGTAATGTGTGAACACTCTGAAGAAATTAGAGAAAAGGGAAGAGAGAAAGAGAAAGGGAAAGGGGACGCTGGACTCACACCCATGATAACTCTCATAAGATTACTAGGTGTCGCAATTTTATTAGATGGTGTAAAAGGAAAAAGGATACCCGACCTGTTTAAAGCTTTTCTCTTCGTATTTTATTTGGAAAACTCTTGTTGCAGGCCACTTGTGGACAGAATGGCGCACCAAGCTGACGTGGATTTAATGAAACGGTGCGTGTAATCTAGAGTTAATGAAACAGTGCGCATTAACTGAAGCGGGAAGATGAAATAATTTCATTGTCTGTCTTGCCTTTTCAATTTCCAGTCTTCATTTTCCCCCTATTCGAGTTCTGCACATCTCCTCTCACAGCTCTCTCCTCTCACAGCTCTCATCCCCTTCCGTCTCATAGCTCTCACAGCTCTCATCCCCGTCCGTCTCGTTGAAGAGAAGCTGGAAGAGTGCGCGATTTGTTCTTCATCTTGATCACTGTGGTTCGTGGGTTTGAGGGCAGAGATTTGAGGAGTTTGGAAACCCTAACCCTAACTGAAGCTTAATAGGTCTGTCTCTCTCTCTCCCTCTCTCTCCTGCTTTTGGTTATTCGAGCTATAACATATAATAGGGTTTTTGTTTTCGGATTTGGGGGATTTTTAGAAGCCCCTAATCTGTTCGAAGATTTTATTTAGGGTTTCTGTGAGGAAAGTTATGAAATATATTCTTGTTCTGCTTATTCGATTTATGTACATGTTGTTGGATTCTATTAGGGTTTTATTTTTTTCGGATTTGAGGAATTTTCCAAAGCCCCTAATCTGTTCGAATATTTTATTTAGGGTTTCTGTGAAGAAATTTATGAAATATATTCTTGTTCTGCTTCGATGTGTAAATGTTGTTGGATTCTATTAGAGTTTTATTTGTTTTGGATTTGAGGAATTTTTAGAAGCCCCTAATCTGTTTGAAACTTTTATTTAGGGTTTCTGTGAGAAAATTTACATAATTTTTGCATGGCTAATCTTTTAATTCTGAGAGCTGTAAAAGTTTTGGTTTTGATATGCTGTTTGGTTTTGATGTTCTGTTTTGAGACCCGTAATATTACACGAGCTTGGTTCTTTTTTTTTTATAAATAAATAAAATATTTTGATAAAAATATGGCAAGGTCAGTACACAAATTGTATGTTTTTACTACAATATTACCATGGAGTTGAAAGAATGGAGATCAAGGGGAGGAAGAAAAAAGGAACAACATTACATTTGTTGTATATGGATTAAAACCCCATAACTAGAGAAAACATTAGCAGGATCTTGGTGCAATCTTCTTGTAAAATGCACCCTTCAAATTGCATAAGAAGATTATAAGAAATTGCCCACACAATAGTCTCCCTCGCCCCTGCCCTGTCTACTGATGTTATTGAACTTTACTGAACACCCTTGATTGACAAACCTATTCGAAGAACCTGGCCACATGACAAGGACCCTGCAAATCACAAAGAAAGTCGAAAAGCTTGAGTACAGTTGGGGCCATGTTATAGTAGGGATTTATCTTGTCTAGAGAAAGGTAAAATTATACCATCTTCATCTTGGGCATTGGAAGGAGCACTGGTTCCATAGCTCATCTGGATAACACGTGTAGGGAGTTGGTACCAGTGAATCGAAGTTGTTCCTTACTTGGATCATTTTAAGGTATTTGAAATAGTGTTTTAAAATTGTTGTGCTTTTTTTTCTGTTTTAAATTTGGTGTGATTTTTTATTCTAACTTGCTGCGTAGGAGATAGTCATTTATAATGTTAATTTAATGAAACTGAGATGGCTAAAGTTTATCATCTTTTCAATTTTTTTTTATGCCATTACTATCATAAGTAAAAGTAGCTTTATTGAACTGATTGTAATGGGCACTATCCAAGTAGATAGGGATTATACTTAAGAAAAAGCTTAATTACATTCTAAGAACTAGAAAGAGAAGTAAAAGTTCCTCTGTTTTGTGATATAGAAAACTTTTTTATATGTTGGTGCAGTTTAAAGTAGTGGCATTATTGTTTTAGATTCCGGTGGTGGTTGGAACCTATTTATAAATGTGGGTTTGTAATCTTGTTCAATGTTAGCACTTCTATCCTGGCAGATCTGTAATAACTTAGGAATGCAACTAATTTAGCCTTTTAGTTTGGGCTGTCAACATGACCTTTTGAGGTCTCCGTATAGTGATATGTCCCCTATTTATTTATTTCTCTCTCCTAGTATTGTTAATGTATCTAAGTATACTTTGGATTCAACATTATCAAATGAGCTGTCACTTCAAGTCGAACCACAGAGAGTAAACGCTCCTCACCTCACCTTTTTAAGGATTAAACTCAACTCACCTTATTGTAGATTAAACTCAGCTCACCTTTTTCAGCATTCAATCATCTCTAAAAAATAAAACTTCTAAACCCCAACATTAAACAATGAATGAAAAACAGTATTTTTTAATATGCAATAGCATACTTCATTGTTGCTTGGGAACATGTTATCTGAGGAAGATAAGGTATCATCGTCAGTTTCTTCATCTTTTCTTGTTAATCATACTTTGTTGAGAAACAACCCAATGTGTAAGTGTGGGTCACCCGCTTCACTTAGAACATCAAACACGCCAAGAAATCCGGACCGATCATTCTTTGGGTGTTCAAAGTACAATACGAAGGTAAAAAAAATTGTTCATTTAATACTTTTCCAGTACACATATTCAGTTTGAGCTGACTTTTTGATATTGTTACATTCTCTGTCGTTTATTTGTTTGTTTATACAAGGATTACCACATTGCAACTACTTCGTATGGGCAAATAGCGGTCAGGAAAGTGAGAATGAAGTTATGAAAGTACAAATTGAGAATTTAAGGAAGAAGGAAGAGCTCCAGAACACACATCAAGAGTTGCAGAAAACACAGGAAGAGCTTCAGAAATTATTGCAAGTGTTTCGAAGAAGAGAGGAAGAAACTCGAACAAGAGAGGAAGAGGTTAAAAAAATGATGGAAGAGGTTCGCATAAGAGATGGCAAAGTTGTCAAGAGCGAGTTGGAAGTACGGCGTCAACGCACACATATTCGTATATATTGGGCAGTTTTATTATTACTTTATTTGTACTTGATACGATCGCATTGAAAACCGCATGTATGTTTAATTAGTTGGGTTAAATCTGGACACTTGTGACATTTGTGCCTTAGAGTACTTTGGGACTTTGTGACATCAATGCTTTAGAGTATTTTGTATAAATTTAGATATGACTTAGAGTATTTTGGAACTTTTGTGACAATTACCAGCAATTTGTATTTTGTATAAATCTGTTGATGGATTACTATCAGGCCTATTGTTAGTTTTAAATTATTAAAGTTATCTATGATGCAAGGATATGAAATGGTTTATTGAATCAAGTGTATATAGAAACTGTTTCCTCATTTGGATAGACCTCGTGGATGAGAATTGACAGATTTGTTGAACCAATCCTGCTCTTATATTGCAAATCTGAATTTGCAATATTACTAGTTAGGAGTTAAAGCCCAGACACGTGTTAAACAATCCATATCTATTTGCATTGCACTAGTCTATTTGTCTTCGTAATTGAATCATTTCCCATGCGGCAATGGAGACATCTAATGCATCTATAGAAATCAGTTTATACATGCAGCCATCAAAGAAATGTGCCTGTAATTCCAATTCATCTGCAGCGTATAATGAAATCAAAACCAAGCTGAGTCTAAAAGCCAAACTGAAAATGAAAAACATTTTCATGGTATAATTACATCCGGCCAAATAAATCACAACCAGTTTTGTATTCCCTATTTTGCTGCAATCTCATAAATGCTTGGTATAGAAAATCTGTAGTCAACACGCAGCCCAGTAAATTTTCTAGCATCCTCAAAGAAATAAATATAAAGAATTTTATATTATCCGGCCATGTATTCATCAATTCCTTTCCAGCCCTTGAAGATGTACAGCACTTCTATATTCAAAAAGTAATTACAACAATCTAAAGTCCACCATTTGATAAATAATTACAAGAGATCCAGCCATCAAAATATTCTTTACAACATCTCCACCCATCAAACCTATTTACAACAATTAATTTCCAGCCATCAAATACATGATTAGAACAATAATATATCCACCCATTAAAAAATAATTACATAAAGTTGGATTTTGATCAGCCTACTAATCTGGACAATACCATAGTGCATGATGGTGGTTTACACTGAGCTTCTCGACTCCCGATCATTCTCCCCTTAATCTTCCTAGGCTTTGTACAAAATGCCATGACTCATGCACATCCAATTTGAACTGAAATCAAAGCACACGTTCATCAATGTTTATATGCTCAATCAACAGTTCTATATTAGACCTTTAAATCAAAAAATGATAAAGAACATTTTTTCCAGTCACCATTGATTGACCAATCCAGCCATCAAATTTACTTCTTTCTATATATATATATATATATTAATACTCCACCAAACCAGCATCTATATTAAAGTTCCACATCAAAATTTATTGATCATCATAACCAAACATTCTAATATTAGTGCAAAATGCCTTGAAGTAAGATTTATTTTTTCCCACAAGCATGAAAATTTATAAATAATATTTTCAACATCCGCCATCGAGATACAAACCCCATAACTAAATGGCAAAGCGAAATCCTTCGTTGTGTCCCAACCGGTAACTAAATGGCAAATGTAGTTAAATAAAGCGAGGTTATACTTTTCAGGAAGTGGTCGTGAAGTTGGTCATGCATGAAAACTGGTTGTGCAGTGGAGGTGGTGCTGCAGAGGAGCTGGTTGTGCAGTTGAGGTGGTCGTGCGAAGGAGGTGGTTGTGCAGTGGAGGTACTCGCGCAGAGGAGCTGGTTGTGCAGTTGAGGTCGTCGCACCGAGGAGGAGGTTGTGCAGTGGAGGTGGTCGCGCGATCGAGGTGTTCGAGCAGAGGAGGTGCTCGTGCGGAGGAGGTGGTGCGGATGAGATCGTCGCGTGGAGGAGCTGAGGGTGGTCACTCGGAGGAGATGAGGGAGTGCTCGCTCGGACCAGGTTGAAGACGACCTGGGAGGGAAAATTGCCTGAATGAAACAAGCGTGCCGAAGAAGCTTTCCTTTCATGGGATTTCAGTTCCTTTTTTCTTTTTTTTAATTAATTTAATTGCTGCCACATCATCGTTAGTGTGCAGTTTCGTCCGCGGTCAGCTTGCATGTAGAAGTACTCATTTTATTTACCGCTCGTTGTTTTTAATTTACGTGACGTAGGATGCCACCTGAGATGCAAGTCAGGCCGTAAAGTTGAGTAGTCACCCACAAGCGGCACAGTAACATTTTCCTTTAAAATTTATTCCTTCGTATACATTGGGGCTGGAATAGGGAATGAAGCCATTGGTCCGTATGGCATAGCTATCTGTGTATCATATTAACAATTTCTGAATGTACATATATATATATATATAATATATAATCTACTTGGAAATTCTTTGGATAATAGATGCATTGATGCATCTTGTGTTTTTCTTTTCTTTTGGTTCCGAGTATTACGTTGTGAGCCATTTGAACAACTTATTGCAATGAAATTGCAGGATGGAGCCAACTGAACGCTCTCTAGGATTTTCAGGAACATCTAAGAAGCAATGAGAATGGCTTTCTATACTCTTTTATTTTCAATGTTTCTATTTGTTGTGAACCACGCTTCTGGATGAAAACTAACCCACAAGTTGCCATTCTCCAAAGAAATTAATGGCGGAATAAAAAAAAATTATTTAATCACATTAGCAGCTCCTTCATTTTAGTGAATTGACATATGCTCAGCCGAGAATTTACAATCAAGACTAAAGTGGGTTAAAAAAATAGCTGACCGATGAAGGCATATGTGATGGTTATGGTGACATGGTATGCTGAGAAACGAACAACCTATTACAATGAAATTGCAGGATGGAGCCAACTGAATGCTCTCTAGGCTTTTCAGGAATATCAAAGAAGCAAATGAGAATGCATGGACTCAGGGCAACATATAATCCTGTAATTGTAATCCACAATTTGTTTCTTGAAAGAAAATGTATCTGTGCCCAGTGGTGGTTTTGGGAGGTCAACCCAATAACACCTGGTCCGCACCTGCATGTAAAATTGTAAATATTCAAAGATGGTTGAACTGTTAAACCATTAGAACGGCCGAAATGAAACTTCAAGTGAATCTAACGACTATATAGAATAAAAAGTTCAAGTAAAAACAAAGGGAGTCAAGTTAAATGTATTTAACCTTGTTTTAAAAGTTGAAGAGAAATAGTATAGCATTATGAAGAAAATCCATTTGATGAAATGCCTCAATGGGCGTATACTATTTCAGAGTGAGTTTTACAGAGAATATTTCCTTGCCATTTAGCACTTGTTGCTATACAATATTTATAGAGAGGAGAAGATGATTCCAATCAGATTTACAAAGAAATTCTAGATATTTCTACAGTCATCTTCCTCGGCATTCTAAGGTGGCATCACATGAATTTTCTCTTTCTTTTGTGAGGTAATCTGTTGAGCATTCTGTTGAGGTGTGCTGGCAACAGATGAGCGCTGTGAACTGGTGTGCAAGGGTGCAAAATAATCAGGTGTGCTAACATCCCCTCGTGATGCAAGCGGCACCGCCACGATAGTGAGGCTTGATCGTAGAAGTGAGAAACGAGCTGAGGAGAGTGGCTTTGTGAGAATGTCCGCAATTTGATCTTTGCTTTAGAAAAATTTGACAGCAACTCGATCACGTACAAAATGATAGTCCAAATTAATATGTTTAATACGTGAGTGCATAACAGGATTAACAAATAAGTAAGTAGTACAAAGATTATCACAAAATAAAGTAGGAATATTAGTAATAACAATTCCTAATTCAGTTAACAATGATTGTAACCAAAGAATTTCATAAGTAGTGTTTGCCACAGACTTATATTCAGCTTCAGTTGAGGACTTTGCAACAGTGGCTTGTTTCTTTGAACCCCAAAAGATTAAATGAAAACCAAAATAGATGTAAACCCCCCCTGGCGTAGATTTACGATCATTAGGGCAACTAGTCTAATCCAAATCCAAGAAGACAGTTATTTTAAAGGAAGAAGTGGGAGATAAATATAGGCCAAAGGAAAAAGTTAGGTGAAGATAGCGGAGTATGCGTTTCATGGCTTGCCATTGAGGAAGTGATGGGCCCCAAGGAGGACCAAGTCTTAAGGATCAATTACAAGATTAAGAGCCACGAAGATCAAGGGAGCAATGCAAGAATTGATGCAATCCAATTGGGATGAAATTAGCAAGAGCCCAACACTCATGATGGGCTTGAAAGAAGGAGAACCAATTTTGATCCACTTGATCTAAGCTATGGAAGACACGACTTGGGCCTATTATTATCTAAGTTATGTGAACCCCAATTGATTTGCTTTTGAGACCCAACAACAATACTGGAAAAACAACCTCAACAAAGCCAAACTCAGATATATGGATGGAGAATTTAGACCCGATGAGAACCCGTTCCAAGAATCTAGATTATATTAAAATCTAGACCTGTTGAAGAATCCGTCTCAAGAACCCAAATTATAAAGGAGGAACGCCATAAAGGTTTTGATTTACCTTTGATAAGTTCAAAAGTTCAAGAAGAACAAAAGGAGATAACTCAAACTCTCAAAGAATTTCCATCTATTCTGCCTTTCAAGTGAGGCTATAAGTTGTTTAAATAGACAACTCCCAAAAACCCTAATGAAAACCTCGGGTACTATAGCGTGAACAGTGTCGTACGCCGCGCTACAGTAACTTCTAAACCCTAGTGAAATAATAAGTTTCCAAATAAACCCTTGGCCAAAATACAAGGCCTTCCCAAAGAAAACCCTAGTCCATTAGAAATAAGACATATGTGGGCCAAGCATCTTCAAGCCCAATTATTCTAGATTAATTCCTATGACTAATAAAATAAGCCATTTTAATGAAATAAATAAGTCCATGGCCTTCAATAATAATAGGCCAAAGTCGTGTCTTCCATAGCTTAGATCAAGTGGATCAAAACTGGTTCTCCTTCTTTCAAGCCCATCATGAGTGTTGGGCTCTTGCTAGCTTCATCCCAATTGGATTGCATCAATTCTTGCATTGCTCCCTTGATCTTCGTGGCTCTTAATCTTGTAATTGATCCTTAAGACTTGGTCCTCCTTGGGGCCCATCATTCCCCCTCTCCTCAAAAGGATTCGATCTCGAATCTCCACCTGGATCAAACGGAAAAAGATCAGTAATATTGAAAATAGCAAATACATGATACTTACCTGGAAGATCCACTAGATATGAAGTATCATTAATTTTATCAAGAATTTGGAAATGTCCATCCAAGCTATTTCTGTCATCAACAGGTAAATGCATTAAATCAAAATGTATAAGTGGATTAAAACCAAAAGCACCTTCAAAAGATGAATGAGAAATAGTAGTATGCATGGTCTTCTTATATGCAAACTCTAATAATGATAAATGATACTCTCGCAGACATTCATGCAACAATTCAATGAAAGGAAAATGATACTCCCACATACGTTCATGAAACACATCTAAAGCCTTCCTTACACCAAAATGACCACTCCAATTATATGCAACCTCAATGAATGGCAAACCATACTCCCAAAAGTATTCCTGCAATATGCCTAAATTCTTCTTTACACCAAAATGACAACTCAGATTATATGCAACCTTAATGAATGCCAAATAATATTCCCACAAGCGTTCATACAACACGTCAATGAATGGCAAATGATACTGCCACAAACGTTCATGCAACACGTCAATAAATGCCAAATGATACGCCCAAAGGTGTTCATGTAACACATAAAAAATCTTCAGCACACCTAGATTACCCAACAAACTACTTCCATATCTATCACACACAAGCAACTCACACATAAAACTAGTAGGCACACAAAGTTTATTCTCTCCAAACAAATACCAATCTAGTCTATAGCACTTACCAAACGATGTTTTCTCACGTACTCCATCCACACTGGCAAAGTCATCATCATTAGCATGCAATTTCTTGTCATATTCAAATCTCAATAACTTTGCATTTAAAATAATGATACGATCATACCTTCTTGCTAATGCACAAGCCACAAAAGTTTCCTTACCATGTGTGTACTTGATTACATGAGGAAAAATCTCAATACATTCCTCCCACTTGGCATGCATTCTAGTCAACTTACCTTGTCCTTTCAAGTGTATCAAGGACTCATGTTCTTCAAAGAAAGGTCGGGTAGGGATTATGCACCGGCCACAAAATCAATGTATTGCTCTATCTCTCTAATAGGTGGCAATCCACTAAACACACCACTAGGAATCATGACCTTATATCCCTGCAACAAAGAAAAACAATACTAGGCAAAGGTACGTCAAGTTCGTTAGTATGAAAACTTGCCTTAGCGAAAGAACTCACTTTTCTTTTTGTTTTCCTCTCATTTTCTGCTCTATTTCTTCTCTTTTCACTCTTTCTTTTCCTTTCACTCTCTCTTTCTTTCTTCAGTCTCTTTATTCTTTTCACTTTCTTTTTCCTTTTCACTCTCTATTTTCTTTTCACTCTCTGTTTTTTCTTCACTCTCTCCCTCTCTTGAGGTTTTGGCCTCACTATTTTTTTCTTCCTCAATTTCAGCTCCACTCTTTCTTTTTCGCCCAACCTCAGTTTCACTCTCTCTTTTTTTAGCAATCTCAGTTTCTCTCTTTCTTTGTTGAACAACCTCAGTTTCACTCTTTCTTTTCTGATCAATCTCACTTTCTCTCATTCCATTTTGATCAACCTCACTTTTCAACTTCAGTTGGTCCTCATGGACCTGTGTTGGAGTTAAAGGAGCAAGTTTGATTATTTTTCCATCCTTTACAAAGCTATATATGTTCTTGACGCCATCATGGATCACCCTTCTATCATACTGCCACGGCCTCCCCAACAAAATATGACCACAATGCATAGGCACTACATCACAAAGGACCTCATCCTTGTACTTCCTAATTGAAAAAGAAACTAACACTTGCTTATTTACCCTAACCTCCCCACAATCATTCAACCACTGCAACTTGTATGGTCTAGGGTGTTTCAAGGTAGGTAAATTCAGTTTCTCAACTAAAGTAGTGCTAGCCACATTAATACAACTTCCTCCATCAATGATCATACTACATACCTTGTTATTGATGTGGCATCTAGTATGAAAAATGTTCTCTCTTTGCTGCTCTATATCATCTATCTTAAATTCTGTATTGGGAGCACGCCTAACAACAAGAGACTCGCCATACTCTTCATTCTTATTGTACCCATTCTTAATACTAGACTCACGTCTCCTCCTATCTCTCCCACTTTGCAAATCTCTAATCAATGCACCTTGTTGTTCCATCTTATCCCTCACTTTCCCCAACTTCAAATTTAACCTTTCAAACTTTGTTGCATGGAATGCAATAGAAAGAATAAATTGTCTGCCACTCCCATCGATGTTAAGTCCCTATTATGAGACATAGTATATGCTACACAAAAAAGAATGTTAGTGAAAAAAAAGACCTCACACGCTCCCTTACGTGTTTACACTCGAATAATGGCACTCCACTCGTGTATCACACTCTTAATTGGCTTTTTCCCGATAATGATCTCACACTCTCCTGCCTTTTCCTCAAGAGTTTTCCCACTCAAGTTCTTTAAGAACTAATTGAACTTAATCAAGACAATACAACCTTATTTTATCCCAACTAGTAATTATCCAATAAACAAAACCAAGAGACAGACGGAAGGAAAAGAAAACAACAAGAGAATCAAGGGACATATAGGAATGGAAGGGTAAGTATAAGGTAAGATGCTGACTATAATGATGTATGCAGCCCCTTTGAATATAAGACTCAATAAAAATTCGGATTTTTTTTCCTTTTTTTTTTCACTGATTCAATCTCAAACAGCAATATTCAATTGTAATAATCAAACAATTGAATTCAAACACATAAAAATTGGCAAGGAAATAGAAGAGAATCAAAGAAATAACACTCCAAGCAATTGACAAACTTACAGATGTAAGAAACCCCATAAATTCCCAACTCTATAGATGGTGCAAATTTTGGCAGCCCTCAAACAAGCAATTTAGCCACCCAATGTTGATGAACATGAAACCAAAAAGATAGAGTAATCTGGCAGCCCTAGGAAACGAATTTCTGCACTTTTTTTTTTTTTTTGCAACCTTAGAATAATGAAGCCATAGAAATAAAGATGCAATAAATAAAAGATAGAATTACACCTGATTGGAAACCTTGCTCTCTGATACCAAATGATGTGAACCCCAATCGATTTGCTTTTGAGACCCAACAACAATACTGAAAAAACAAGCTCAACAAAGCCAAACTCAGATATATGGATGGAGAATTTAGACCCGATGAGAACCCATTCCAAGAACCTAGATTATATTAAAATCTAGACCCGTTGAAGAATCCGTCTCAAGAACCCAAATTACAAAGGAGGAACGCCATAAAGGTTTTGATTTACCTTTGATAAGTTCAAAAGTTCAAGAAGAACAAGAGGAGATAACTCAAACTCTCAAAGAATTTCCATCTATTCTGCCTCTCAAGTAAGGCTATAAGTTGTTTAAATAGACAACTCCCAAAAACCCTAATGAAAGCGCCTCGGGTACTGTAGCGTGAACAGTGTCGTACGCCGCGCTACAGTAACTTTTAAACTCTAGTAAAATAATAAGTTTCCAAATAAACCCTTGGCCAAAATACAAGGTCTTCCCAAAGAAAACCCTAGTCCATTAGAAATAAGACATATGTGGGCCAAGCATCCTCAAGGCCAATTATTCTAGATTAATTCCTATGACTAATAAAATAAGCCATTTTAATGAAATAAATAAGTCTATGGCCTTCAATAATAATAGGCCCAAGTCGTGTCTTCCATAGCTTAGATCAAGTGGATCAAAACTGGTTCTCCTTCTTTCAAGCCCATCATGAGTGTTGGGCTCTTGCTAGCTTCATCCCAATTGGATTGCATCAATTCTTGCATTGCTCCCTTGATCTTCGTAGCTCTTAATCTTGTAATTGATCCTTAAGACTTGGTCCTCCTTGGGGCCCATCAGGAAGACAGGGACAGTGCATGTGTTGACATACTTTGTTAACTGCAAAGGAGATATCAGGTCTAGTGAATGAGAGATATTGAAGGCTTCCAACGACACTCTGATAAAGTTGTGGATCCTCGAAAGAGGGGTCATCAACAGCAGTGAATTTAGTGGAAGAAGTCATTGGGGTGGACACGGGTTTGGACTGGTGCATATTAGTGCGACGTAAGAGATCAGAAATATATCGATGCTGAGAGAGAAATAAACCATATGAATTTCTACAAACCTGAATACCCAAAAAATAATGTAGCATGCCAAGATCTTTAACAGGAAAGGTTTGAGGCCAGGCAACAATAAAGTCATTGATTAGAGAAGAATGAGATGCAGTAACAACAATATCGTCAATATAGACTAAACATAGATAGAGGCAGAGGTAGTAAAAAGAATAAATAGAGAAGAATAAGATGTAGAAGCATGAAATCCAAGATCTAACAAACGAGAACTCAACTTAGAAAACCAAGCCCTAGGGGCTTGTTTCAAACCATATATAGATTTTCGGAGTTTACAAACAAAATGAGGATCATCAAGATTTACAAACCTAGTCGATTGATGCATGAATACATCCTCCTCCAGATCCCCATGCAAGAAAGCATTCTGCACATCCCAGTTGATGAAGAGGTCATTTCTTAGTTACTATAAGAGAAAGAATTAGATGAATTGTGGCAGGCTTAACTAACAGACTAAAAGTATCAGAATAATAAAATCCGGCTTTCTGGTGGAACCCTTTAGCAACAAGTCGAGCTTTTCGATGTTCTAAAGTTCTATCCGCATGCCTTTTGGTTTTAAGAATCCATTTGGAACCAAGGATGTTGAAATTGAGAGAGGGGGGAACCAAATCCCAAGTGTGATTATGCAAGAGGACTTCGAATTCAGTGGACATGGCGTCATGCCAAGCCGGATATTGAGAAGCTACCGTATATGAAGTGGTTCCTCAAGGATAGAAGTCAATTTGGTGAGAGAGGCAAAAGGTTTGGGAGGGGGCCAAAAAGTTGTACCATTCGCGCGATTTAGTGAACAGGAATGATGAGTTTTGGCACGTGTAAGCATCGGATGTGTGGAGGAAAAAGAAGACTGTGAAGGAGGAAAGCTAGGGTTTGATGAGATTGACGTAGGAGATAGAGAGCCAGGAGGGACATCGGACGGGCTGGTGTCTATGAGGGTTGGGGAAGATTGGGTATCATATGCTGAGGAGGAAGCAGGAGAATGGGCCAAAGGTAAGTCAGGGGACTGGGTCGGAGAGGAATTAGAAGAAATAGGGGAGGGAATGACGTGAGGTTTGGGAGAAATAGGCCGAGAAGCTGGATTTGGAAAACTTAGAAGATGGGGTTAAGAAGAAGAACCAGACGGGTTCAAGAGAGAAAATGGAAAATGAGTTTCTACAAAACGAACGTCACGTGAAACATAGATGCGACCAGTCGGAATATGCAAACAATTATAGACCTTATGATTCAGACCATACCTAATAAAAACATAAAGTTGTGAACGTATGTCCATTTGATAATGATTAAAGGACATATTAGGCCAATAAACATAGACAAATATCCTCAAAATATTATAATCAGGTTATTGGAGAAATAAAGCTTGAAAGGGGGAGGTATTTTTTAAAATTGGAGTAGGCATCCTATTTGTTAGAGAAGTGGTAATTTGAAATGCCTCACAAAATTTGGAAGGAGCCGAGGACTAGGCTAGAAGAGATAGCCCAGTTTCCACTTTATGACGGTAACGTCTCTCTATGCTTCTGTTTTGAGTGTGAGAATGAGGATGAGAAATACGATGAGAAATACCATAATTAAGAAGGAGAGAATGAAAGGGATGAAATTCGTCATCTCTGTTTGAACAACAATGATATTTTTAGAAAGTATATTTTGTACAAATTTAATGAAAGCTAAAAAAAATCGTAAATACTTCATATTTAACATGTAAGGAAAAACACTTTCACGAAGAAAATTCATTTGGTAAAATGTCTCAATGGGAGTATACTATTTTAGAATGAGTTTTACATGAAATATTTTTTTGTCATTTAGCACTTGGTGCTGTACAATATTTATAGAGAAGAGAAGACTATTCTAATCATATTTATAAAAAAATTCTAGATATTTTTACTGTTATCTTCCTCAACATTTGAGGTGGCATCACAGGATTTTTGCCTTTCTTTTGTAAAGTTCTGTTAAGCATTTTACTAAGGTGTGCTGGCAGCAGATGAGCGTGAGCTAGTGTGCAAGGGTGCAACTGATCTGCAAGAGTGTAGAATAATCAGGTGGGCTAATAAAGGCTAATGTGTGAACTACAGCCCTTCCCAAGACCCTTCACCCGTACCGCTCATGCCTAAATTGTTAAATGGAAAAATATTTCCAATTTTAGGTTCGAAATAATCATAAAAACAGTTTAGTAGTATAGCTGAGAGGATTGACGTTTGATTGACTATTTTAATTTTTAAAATTTTTAAAATTTTTAATTTTTAATTAATTACTTAATATTTAAAATTTACATTAAATTAACCATTACATTTTTTATAATAATAAAATATTATTATTTTTTATTATTTATATTTCTTTAATAAATTTATATTTTTTAATTACTTTTTTATTTTATTTTCTTAATATTTAATAACTTCCAACAATTATATTTATTTTTATTTTTACAATTCAACAATCTATAATATAATAATTTCATATATATACATAAATAATAAAATTTTATATATAAATAAAAATTTTATATATATAATCTATAAAAATTTTATAATATAATATAATAATTTCATATATACTTAAGTAAGAAAATTAATTAATTTTAAAAGTTACAAAAGTGGTTGTCTTGTCTGTTCCGTTCATCAATGCAATAACGATGGGATAGACATCCTGTCTTTGATCCTGAAGTTGCAATGCTAGCCGCTTTAAATGAATATTCATTATTATTCCTACCAACTCTGTCTTATCGGGAGTGAAGGTGTGCTGGCAGCAGATGACTGTGAGTTAGTGTGCAAGGGTGCAACTGATCTGCAAGAATGTAGAATGATCAGGTGTGTTAATAAAGGCTAATGTGTGAACTACAGCCCTTCCCAAGACTCTTTACCTGTACTGCTCGATGCCTAAATTGTTAAATGGAAATATATTTCCAATTTTAGGTTCGAAATAATCATAAAAATATTTAGTAGTATAGCTTATAAGGAATTTGGAAGCAGTGCCAAACTCTATTTTTTATTTTTTTCTACTTTAACATATTTTTGCAACATTATTTTATTTTAAAGGTAAAAATTACTTAGTTTTAAAAGTTGCAAAAGTGGTTGTCTTGTCTGTTCCGTTCATCAATGCAATAACGATAAGACATACAGCCTGTCTTTGATCCTGATGTTGCGATGCTAGCCGCCTTAAATGAATATTCATTATTATTCCTACCTACTCTGTCTTATCGGGAGTGAACTATATCAACTGAGAGGCCTATCATTGCAGTTTAGAACAATCATAAGTTTATTATTTTTTATATTATTTATTTATTTAATAATTAAAAAAATTACTATTTCCCCTTCTAAATATTTTTCACAATGCAAAGAAAGAAACATGGTATGCGTATATCATTTTGTGACAACATTTAATATTATAACATCCAAATATCGCACCCTTATCTAAATTGAAAAAATAAGTGTTAGGAGCATATTCATTTTAAGGAATTTGGTCTTGAAAAAATAGCGAGCTAGCCTGTTTCAAAAGTGGTACGTCCAAGTATGAATGCAATAGCCCAATAGATTTGCTATATATATTTTTATTTTCTGAACAGCTTGAGGATCAAGAAAAATCAGTTTTGACAGGTATTAATTCCACGTAGCTGCAGGTATCTTGGGTCCATTCTATATATCAAAACTTTTGGAATAATCACTTTCACTTGACATATCAAAGTTGTACAATTTTGAATTATCAAGGACACTAAGCCAGTCTTCTTCCAATTAATAGATAAATTTAGGGAATTTTGATTGTTTGCTTATCTGATGGAGGAGTAATGCTAGTAGCGCTCTACCTAGCTACATGCGTACACCTATTATTGTTAAATGTCAAAAGTGACGTGAAAGGTGGAAAAAGAAAAGGAAAATGTTTGTAGATTCTCTCAATCTTATATTTCTAAGGAAAACATTACGTTCAAGATGATTTCATCAATCGATTTTTTATTTTATTTTTTATTTTCATTTAATAATTAAGTAATTATTTTTAAATGAATATATAAATTATTATTTTTAAAAAATATCTTAATAATTTTAAAAAATGTTGAAAGAAAAATAAAATTGAAATGGTCAATAAAAATTATCGACAAAAATAATCTGTGAATATAGCAACGGCCATATTTCAATCTCATAGTTTATGTATTTTAATTAATTAATTAATTAATTTAATTTTTTATTAAAACAATTTTTAATAAATTTGAATTTTTTTAATAATTATAAATATTAAAAAACTATTTAAAAATAATAATAATAATAATAAAATCCTCACGTTTATGCTACGGCAAGTCCAACTGGCACCGTCCCTAGAAAAATCTTTGCTTAGCTCAATTTGAGAAATGATTGAAATCCGACAATGGGTCGAACATTTCTGAATTTTTTTTTAATTTAATGATTAATGAAGTATTTTTAAATGATATAATAAATTTTTTTTTTAAAAAATAAAGAATAAAAAAACAAATGAGAAAAAATAAATAAAAAAATCTTTTATATTTAAGTTTAGTTTGTTTTCACAATATATTTAATTATTATAACTCTTTTAAATTTTTATATAAAATAAATTAATAATTTAATTTTTTTAAATTTTAAAATAATAATATTATTATAAAAATATATTTTAATAATATTTTATTTAATTTTTAATTTTTATCTGAATTGATTCAACTAATTTCATCTATAAAAACAGACTTATCTCAGTTATCTGTACCCGTCACGTGCTACACTTCTTCTCATTACTTTTTTTTTTTTTTTTATTTAAAGCAAATTTTATTTCATTACACTAAAAAAAAGTATACATTAAAAGAGATGACATTTTTCAATAAATATTTTAAAACAATAAATAATAATACATAATGATTAAAAAAAAATTATTTGAGACCAATTTCTTGATCTCTTTACATTTCTTCTCGTTACATTTATGAAAGGGTAGTTTTACAGAAATCTATAGTTCTACGGATAGATTTAAAGATTACTTTAGAATGTTTTTTCTTTGTTTTTGAATATTAAAAAAAATATTTCTTAATAATTAAGAAAAGGAAATAAAAAAATAATTTAATACATGTCTTAAAAGTTATAAAAAAATACAAAATTTATATTAAAAAATTAATTTAATAGTAATAAATTTTATTATTTTTTAAAACGAGTACATATTATTTATACACTGTGTAATTATACCTAATATTACTATTTTAAAAAACAACCTTTTTAACGGATTGCCTAAGAGCATCTCCATTGGGTTCCCCATCCCCATTCCTATAATTTAACTCAAATATTCATTTCCTCAAATTTTTCCCTAAAATTTGTTTATCTTCTAAAAACCTCCTACATCCCATTCCCCATCCCTATCTCTATTCTTTTAAATAATATTTCTCTAATCTTTTTTTATTACTTCTTTCTCTCTCTTCCATTTACAATCTTAACTACTAACTATTTTGTCTTATTATCTTTTTTTTCAAATATCATTTTCTACTAAATATTTATTGGAGATTTTGACTATCCAATACAATATTTTATATTTAAATTGAAATTCGAATTATAAAAATCAGCTATTTTTTTTTAATTAGTGCATTTTGTAACGTGATGGAAAATTTAATTAAAAGAATACTCAATATCTCTAATGAAAAACCGTAATTTCACGTATTGATGATAAAATTTATTAATTTTATTAAACGGTAATATTTTCTGTCTTTTCTCCAACGGTAATATTTTTTGTCTTTTTGGTATATTTTTTTTTTCTCCAACGGTAACTTTTTTTGTCTTCTCTCCAACGGTAACATTTTTTGTCTTCTCTCTAACGGTAACATTTTTACTCCTTTATAAATACGCAAACTCAAGCCTCATTTCCTCCATAGAACCAAACAGAAATTGTATCATTTGATCTCCTACTCCTTTCATCAAATGGCTCGTACTTTCTTTCGCAAATTATTGACATACGTATCCTCTGAAGATGATAGCGATGTTCAAAGTATGGAGGCGGATGGACAGTCATCCAGACGACGTAGCAATAGCCAACGTCGTAAGTTTATTCGGCGTGATCATATTCAGGGACACGAGCGCCTATTTCGTGATTANTAATAATATAATATTATATATTTAAATAATAATTTTTTTAATTTTTTTTAATATTTTACAAATACACTCTCCATATATTAATTAATAACTTAATTTTTACTTAAAATTATTATTTCCCAATTATTTTTCTTCTCAATCTAATTATTCAACAAACACATTTTGCCAATCATTCTCACACTCAACAATCACATTTACAATTTTTGCCAATCTTTCTTCTACCTAAAATCCACATTTACAAGTAATGGATACTTGATTATATTTGAATGTGTAGCAACTTTATATATAGGAATAGAAAAATACAATTCTCAAGAAATAAAATGTTTATTGGTGAATCTTAAGATGGATTTAAGTATTTTTCCTTTATTCGAAAAAATACCATATCATCTTTATGCATTTGCAGCTAAGCACGAGTCTACATATGAATGTTTACATTTCCAAGTCCTACCTTCTTGGGGATATGCATGGTGTTGGTGCAAGCTCGCGTATACTAACATTAATACCAATATATTTAAGGTCATTCAACATGAATTTGGTGGATAATCCTCTATAGTAATAGAACGAATCATAAGTAATCATAAGATGAGGGATGAATATATGCATATGCATTATTCATCTCAGCTACTTTTGAAAGCGAGAAATATTCTAATTAAATATAATAAAGCAAGACATATACAAAAATACATATACTTGGATGTTTGACCACCAAGATGGGCATGCTAGTTTCTACCAAACATTTACACCAACATTTCCAAACCAGCAAAATAATGCACAGCAGTACATTGTTTCTCCAAAACATACAAATAAACCAGTACAAAATATAAAAGGGAGCAAGTCCATGCACTTGGCAGTACAAAACATCAACTCCATGCAAATAATTCAGGATCCATTAATACACCAGCAACTCCCTTTCTAGCAGTACAAAACATCAATTCCATGCAGTAACAGTATAGTTCAACATCAACATTTTAGTATTAGCAGTACAAAATATACAAATCAACCAACAAGTCCATACACTAGCAGTACCAAAAAAAGCTATTTAAAAAAAATAGCTCACGTGCAGCCATGCACCAGTAACTCAAATAAAACCAAGTAAACCTGCAATGCATAAGAGACTAGAGTATGCTATTAACAGACCATAGTTGTTATGAATGAGCAGTAGAGTATGCAAAATAGTTTATAACAGACTGAAGTATGCACAACCAGACCACAATTGTTATGATCGAGCAGTCTAGTATGCAAAAAAGTTCATAATAGATCAAAGTATGCACAACCAGACTACAGTTGTTATGAATGTGCAGCCACTATATGCAAAATAGTTCATAACAGAACATAATATGCACAACTAGATAATAATTGTTATGAATAAGCAATCTAATATGCAAAACCGTTCATAACAGACCATATCATAACAATCTTGAGCAAATGAGAAAATGTCATTAACATCTATATTAAATTTTCAGAATAATTGAAGGAAAAAAAAAACAATGTAAATAAATCAAAATATAAATTTTGGGGAGGGGACAGTGAATATCGGGGGGGAGGAGCCGACGGATACACTACATTAAACTTTATTTTTCATCTTGTTGAAGCTTTTACGTGTCAAACAGTTATTAGTTGGTAAAGTACTTTATTTTACACTCATCCGACTTGTAACAGCTCCCTATTTTTTTTGTTTTAAAAAGCTGCAAGGTGATTGTCTACCATTCACCCATGCATAAATAATAAGGTAAATTTAGTTGTAAATATAATTATATATTAAGATGTATATTAATTTAATATAATTAATAGAAAAATAAATTTTATTAAAATTAATATTAATTTAAATTTTAAATATGAAATAATTAATATTTATATGTGATACTTTATTTACATATAGTAAAACTCTAACCAATAAGACATACAGTCCGTCTTTGACCTACCTAGCAATAGTGCACCTCACTGATGCAAACGTACAAGAGAAGAAAACAAAGAATTTAATAACAAGAAAAAGGAAATATAAGATAGAAAAATCTTTTTGTAAGTATGATAGTATATTAATATGTGCACTAATCAATTATAATTGATCAAAAAGTTAATTTGATTGAAAATAATATTAATTTAAATTTTAAAAATAAATAAATCAATAGTATTACGTAAATGTAACAAAATAAATCAGCAGTAGTAGTAGTAAATAAATTTTAAATGTAACAAAATCTTATATTGCGATGGCGGGCATTGTCAATGAGCTGGCCTCCAACGTTGTCTGCTTCAGTAAAGTCAAAAGATAATGATTTACGCATAATAATTTTTACAAAATATTTTATAATAATATGTTAAATGAGAAATGTATTTATAAAAATCTCATATAAAAATAATATTATTTTATAAAAATACCCCCGTCTTATAAAATTATTATGAAATATGTTATAAAAATATGTTGTGTGTATTATTACTCAACTAAAAAATAGTAGGTATTCACACGGTCTCACCACTTTATTTGTTTTTTTTTTTTAAAAAAAGAAGGGAAAATCTTCTATTATTAAAAGGAAAGTAATCCTATATACCATATTTTTTTTTATTTTAATCGTATTAAATAATATGTAATATATTTATTATTATTAAATAATAAAAATATATATAAGAAATAATTATTTAATAATAAATATATCATATCGAGATAAAAATTAAATGATAATATGATATATAACTTTTTTGTTTAAAAAATTCTTTACTTTTGATGGAGGAATTTAGGAGTGTAAAAAAAACTGATAAACTGGTAAACCGGACCGGATCGGACCAAACTAGTGGGATCGGTCCGGTCCCAAATTTGGTTCGATCCGGTACCGGTTTTATTTTTCTTAAAACTAATCAAAATCGGTTTGGTTTCGATTTTTCTTTTTGTAAAACAGGACCGGATCGGTTTATATATATTTTAATTTTTTATATTGTATATAATATTTATATATAATATATAACTATATATAAAATAGTTTTGTATTATATGATACATTACTAATTAATATAATATTAAATTTTAAAATCTTATATCATTTTATTTATTGTATTAATAGTTATACTAATATTATATAGTGCATATTAATAGTTATACTAATACTATATCACTATATATTATATTATATATTATAATATATCATTATAGTCTATAATACAATTATAATATATCTTATAATATACTACAATATATTGTCGCTATAGTATTATATACTATAATATAATATATTATATAATATAATACATTAAAACCGGATCGGAAACCTCCTAAATCGAAGTACCGGTTTAGAAGGGTAATCGGTGCGTAATCGGTTTTGAAAAGTACAAAACTGGTGCATACCAGTTAGTGTTAAATTTTGTTCAAAACCGGATCGATTATACCTCTAAAGTTATTCACACACTCCCACTACAATTTTCAAAATTCATTGCAGAAAATATATATCTATTATATATAATGTGATTATCTTACAGAATTTTATTAGTTTAACGATTTTTATTATTTTACTATAAAAATTAATGCCGTTAGTTATATAAATCATAATAAAGTTAATTATTTTTTGCGTGATTTCGATAAGTACAGATCCACCACTCTCTCTTCTAAAAAATTCTTATTTTTTTTAATCTCTCACCCTAATCACTTATGAATAAATTCATAGTTATCAAAGTTTATACAATATGTATCGATTCTTGAACCCATGCATTGATAATCATTTATTTAAGAGGTATATTAGATATATATATTTTATTAAATATATATATATATATATACTGTATTAACTTTGATATTTTATATATATAAATTATATATATGATTTAAAATTTATATTCATTCCTTATATAAATAAAGAGAAATGTAAAATAATTAAGTTTAAATCTATTTACTAACTACATTTACGAATATAATTATTCTAATAAAATATTATTTTTTATCAATTTAAATTCATTATGAAACATTAAAATCAAATAATAATATCTTATAAAAATCTTAGTATTTTATTTTTTTATAAAAATTATATCACTTTTTAAAAATAATCGCTTCATTAAATTAAGAAAACGTGCTCTGTACGTTACTTTATTGTTAACGTGTTATCTGCTTGGCTGCACAATTTTGATTCAAGTTTTTTTTTTAATTTTTTTTTTCTGCCGTACCTAAGATCATATGTAGTAGTAAATAAGAAGATTTTAATTCTAAATGTCTTAAAATTGATTTAAGTCTTCTTAATATTTGATGTTAAAAATTATATATATATATTTTAAAAGTATTACATTATTAATCAAAAAAAAATTTTGAACAAAAATAATATTAATTCTTAAAAATAATATTTCTATACTCGAGGACGTTGCCCAACTACTAGTATGTATGTGTGTATGTATATAATAATAATAATAATAATAATAATAATAATAACAATAACAACATGTTTTGCACAGCATGGGGACCAAGAAAATTAAGTTTTGAAAGCTAAACGTGTGAACTACAGCTCTGCCCAAAACTTGCCCAAAAGTTCAGTTTTTAATTTTTTTTATTAAAATAATTAATTTTTTTAGTAATTAATTTTACTATTTTTTAAAGCAAGTATATATATATTTTAGATTTTGCACAATTATATATAGTATTATTATTTTTAAAAATAACCATTTTCTCGGATTGCCTAATGTCATGTAATTTTATTTTTGGCAAACTAGGCCCGCCAACATTAAACTTTAACAGATAAAAGGTACAACGGGTGTTTATATGTTATAGTAAATAGTAATATTTTATTAATTTTGTTGAGATAGATTTAATTTTTTAAAATTAAAATAAATTTAATTTTTTAGATTAAAATGTAAGAAATATGTTAAAATGAATTTAATTTTTTTATAAAAAGTTGAAAAAGTATTGAATACTATCAAATCATTTGAGATGATTTTAGTTTGATTCAACAATAAAATACAACTTTAAAGATTTATTTTAAAATATAATTATTTTTAGATATTTTTATATTATTTTATTATTATTTATAAATTATTTATTATTTTATTACTATTTATAAATTATTTTTTTATTATTTATATTTGAAGTATTCTGTCCCAAGAAAAGAAGCTTAATTGCCGTGAACTAAGAGTGTCAGTAATAAGTTAAATAGTTATAAGTAGTTTCCGAATTGGCACTGTATTAAAAAGTCCGATGATTATGATCAGCAAGCGCATCAAGCATTCAAGGCGCCTTAACAGCATTCACATTGGTTTATGAGTAGGCATATGTAAAATTATATCTTTTAGAGATCCACTTTACAATATAAGCAAAACTTTCATATTGACTTATGCAAATTTGAAATAAAATAATAATAAAATATTATTATTTTATTTTATTTTTTTACTTTTTTTTAATAGAGTTTGCAATTTCATATATTAGGTTAATACATGTAATTAGCATCCAAAAAAATTTCATTAACACCCAATACATGTACTCAGAACTTGTGAGAGAGAGGTGTATGGGTTTGATCTTCAAATATGTAAAATATTTGAATAAAATATTTTTTGAGGAGTGAATGAATAAAATATGTAGAGGTAAAATATGTAGAAAGAGAGTGGGAGGAGAGAGAAAGAATGAGCAAAATATGTTTTGGAGAGTGAATAGTTGATATTCAAACATGTAAATTTACTGTTCATAGCTATGTAAATATTTGAAAATGCATAATCCAATGTATATGGATTGAGGCTCATATTATACAAATATGACTTTGCATATGCATATATATAGACCAATATAGATGCTCTAAAAAGCATTCAATTGTAACTGTTTCACCGGGAGTCAACTATATGACAGAATTTAAAGTCGTGGTTAAAGATGAAAATTAAATAAAATATTATTAAAATGTGTTATTTTAATATTATTTTTATATTAAGATTTAAAAAAAGTCAAATTTTTTATTTTATTTTATATAGAAATTTAAAAAATTTGTAATGATTGAATAAGATGAAATAAGATGGAATGAGATGAGATGTTTTGTGAAAGTAAATCAAGTAAGTTGAATACCAAATAAATTTTTTCTCACATGTGGAATGTGACAATGGCCAAGACAGCTGACATAGTGGTTATTTATACGTATCTAACTAGCATCACGTTGTATCCGAAAGTAGTTATTTTTTACATGTGCATGCCAGCAAATGAGATGCTCAATATATTCGGCTTATCTTTAGGCATTTTTTAACATTGCTTTTGTTATATCCACGTTAGCTGTTGTATCGATGCTAGCATTTCTTGAGAGTGCTTTTGTTGTATCAATGTTAGGTTTAGGGATTATAATTGGTAAGGATAAAATAAATTGGGTAGTCAATCACCAAGAAAGAGATAAGAAAATTTAACTAAGATATGTTAAAAAAAAGAAGTATAGTTGTAATTAAATTGAAGCATAGTTGTCAATTTTTTTATTTTATTGTTATCATTCTCCACTCAAAATAATTCCTACCTACTCTGTCTTACCGGGAGTCAACTCTATCAACCAAGAGGCCAGAAAGGGCGTCAGAGTAACGTGTAGCATCTTAAGTACAAGTGAAAATAAAGGGAGTCAGAGTAACGTGTAAATCTTTAATCTTATTTTAAAAGCTAACGTGTGAACTACAGCCGTGTCCAAAACCCTTCACCTATCCTTCCCGATCCCAATATCTGCCATCTCTAGGAAGCAAATAATAAAAAATTTATTGAATGCCCGTTCTCACGTTTACCAATGAAGTGCTTACTACATGACTGAATTATTTATAAAGATATTTCCGATTTTAGGTTCAAAGAAATCATAAAAATAGTTTTGTAATAAAGGATATAATGAATTTGAAAGAGTGCAAAACTCAAAAAGAATTTTTTTCTCATTTTTAAAAAGGAAAATGATAGGATCCCGCTGGGCATCCCGTTCATTTATCCCACTCTATTTTTTTATTTTTTAATTATTTTATATAGTGATTAAAAAAATATTGTTTAATTATATGTAAATTTTTAAAATTTTTTAAAAATATTTAAAAGTGTTAAAAAAAAGATTTGGAAAAAATATTTAAAAGTGTTTTTTTTTTGTTTTTTCATATTATTTTTTAACACTTTTAAATATTTTAAAAAATAATAAAATTCACAATATTATTAATTAACATTTTCTTAAAATAAAAAAAAATAAGAAAAAGAAAAAAGAAGAACGGGATCCCCAGTGACATCCTAGCATTGCCCTTTTAAAAATTAATTGGTTTTAATAGCTGCAAGATTAAGTGTCTTTGTCTGTACCATTCACCAATGCAAAAATAAATAGGACATACAACGTGCTTTGACCGTGATGTTGCATTAATGCTACCTTATTTGAATTATTCCTACCTACTCAGTCACAGTGGAGTCAATTATATCAACCAGGAGGCCAGAAATACGGTTTCAATTTCCTTGCTGAAGAAAAACATGGCTGTTGTTGCCTCTGGCCTGGCTGTTAGTCTCTTGCTGAAATTAAACTCTCTAGTTTATCAAGAGCTCCGCTTGGCATGGGGCATCCAGAACGACCTGCAAAAGCTTGAGCGCACGATTTCCACCATTAGGATCATGCTTTTGGATGCTGAATACGAGCAAGCGAGAAATTCCAAGTTGAGCATCTGGCTACAACAGCTCAAAGATATCTTATATGATGTAGAGGATGTGCTAGATGAAATTGAGTACAAAGCTTTAAGGAAGAAAGTGATTACAGAGTACGGAAGCACTAATTCAAAGGTACGACATTTTTTTTCGTCCTCCATTGCACTTCTATCCCGTTTAAAACTGGCTCACAAAATCAAGCACATTAGACAGCGGTTAGATGAGATTAATGCTGATAAGGACCAATTTAATCTCACTGAACGGCATGAAGAGGTGAATGTCATGTTGTCTTGGAGGGAAAAGACCCATTCCTTTATTGATCCTTCAACGGTCATCGGTAGGCGTGGTGATAAAGAAATAATTGAAAAGAGTTTGATGCACCCAAATCCCAGCAGAAATCTTAATATAATTGCCGTAGTTGGATTAGGAGGATTGGGGAAGACCACACTTGTCAAGTCAGTTTACAATGATGAAATTGTGGTTAATCATTTTCAATTGAGAATGTGGGTCTGTGTATCTGAAGATTTTAATGTTCCAAAATTAGTGGAGGAAATCCTTAAATCTGCTGGCAGGAGAGTTGATAAGAAATCGAGTACGTACGATACATCTCAGACTAGTTTGAGAGAACTTTTAAAGGATAAAAAGTTTTTATTGGTCTTGGATGATGTTTGGAATGAAAATAAAAATGAATGGGATGAATTGAAAGATTTGCTTAAGGCAGGGTCTTCTCACGGAAGTGCCGTTGTTGTAACGACACGTAGTCACAAGGTTTCTTCTTTTTACGTACATTTTTTAAATGGTCAATCAAAAGAAGAATGTTTGTCTTTATTTGTGAAATGTGCATTCAAGGAAGGAGAAGACAAACGACATCCAAATCTGTTACCAATTGCAGAAAAAATAGTTGAAAAGTGTAAAGGGGTTCCATTGGCTGTGAAGAGTTCAGGTGGTCTACTTTATTCGAAAGTTGATGAAAGTGAGTGGAATTTAGTTAGAGATAACAAGATTTGGGAATTGGAAGAAAATGAGAGAGGCATCTTACCTGCATTGCGATTGAGTTATAATCAAATGCCAATTCATTTGAAGCGATGCTTTGCCTATTGCGTAAATTTTCCAAAGGATCATGTATTCATTACTATGTTGTTAATTGAACAATGGGTGGCACATGGAATGATCCTCCGAATGCCTGCTAACAAAAAACAAGACTTGAAAGATGTTGGAAACTTGTATATCAAGGAGTTAGTGTCCATATGTTTCTTCCAAGATTTTGAAGAAGATGTGGTTTCCGGGTATTCCTTCAAAATGCATGATCTTGTTCATGACCTTGCAGTCTCTGTTGTCGGTGAAGAGTGGTTGGAAATAGACTCTAACGAAAAAAACATTCCCTCGATGGTTCGTCATTTGTCAATTTCATACAATGGTGCCCTACAAGTTTCAAAGAAGTCAACTAGTGTGCGGACCTTCATTTACCGAACAGAACCCCACGTATCTGCAGTTGAAGCATGCATATCAAGATTCAAGTCGTTGCGGGTGCTTGATTTAAGTGATTCAGATTTTGAGAATGTGTCAAGTTCCATTGGTACTCAAAAGCATTTGAGATATCTCAGCCTGTTTGATAATGAATCAATCAAGAAGCTTCCTAATTCCGTTTGCAAGCTACATAATTTGCAAACCTTGTTGCTTGGGGGATGTGAAAACCTTGTACGGCTGCCCAAAGATATACAAAACTTGATCAACCTTATGCTTCTTGTAATAACAACAAAAGATACATGCCTGCTCGAGAATGGAGTATGTTGCTTTAATTCTCTTCGGACTTTAATCGTTATTGTTTGTCCAAGACTCGAATGCCTATTTACACAGATGGACGGGTGCCTCACCAACCTTCGTACATTGGTTTTTTGGGAATGTAAAAATTTGACCTTTTTGTTACCTATCATCAAACACCTAACTGCTTTAGAGTCATTGTATATTAATGATTGTAAAGAGATGAATTTGACGGGAGGAGGAGATGCACAGGATCTCAATTTGAAACTCCAAATCTTGGATATAGCATGGTTGCCAAAGTTGGAGGTTTTACCCAAATGGCTCTTAGGATCTGCAAATACTTTAAGGAGTCAACATATCCGGCGGTGTGAAAATCTCAAGGCCTTGCCGGAGTGGTTGCCGACTCTGAAATCACTTCAGACATTGGAGATCATTTATTGCCAAGAGCTATCATCTTTACCTGAGGGAATTCATCATATGGAAACATTAAGAAAATTGAAGATTGAAGGATGTCCTAAACTCGTTACTCGTTCAGAAGACTGGTCCAACATACCAGGGCTCGAAGTAGTACTTGTTTCTTAAAACGCTGAAGATGAAGAAGATCGAAGAACAGGTACGTCGATTTTGTCTTCTTATATGGTAAGAAAGGAATTAAAATTGAATGATTTGATTGGTGAATGATCTAATAAATTGATCAGATTTTATATATTTATATTCGTGCATTTTGCAGCTTCCGCACTCTAATTCCATGAGCGAGGAGTAGTCCAAGCCAATGCCAGACTGAACGTACGAAGTAGCTTGGTTCGAATTTAGATTACATATATGTCTCTTCCTTGAATTGCATTAAGATATGTAAAATACATAAATAAATACATGCAGTGACTTGTGTGTATAAAGTGTACGTGTGCGATAGTTAGTTGGATTGGTGGATATTATATGTATTTGTTTCCGTACCTATACATGTTATTATTGCTCTATCTATCTATCTATCTAAATAAAGCGATCGGTGAACAAGTTTGAGGTTGCTAGAATATTAAAATTTTAAGCTGTTCAGAAACATTAAAATTCAATTCGAAAAAAAGTTGAGCTCGGATGGTGTTCGAATAAAAACTAAACTAAACTAAACTATTGATTCAGAATCCAATTTTATCACGTGAATGCATGATCTAACACTTCAATTCAATATAACCAAATTAATTGTATTCGCGGCCTTGTTCAAATTTAAACGATAGCAATTTAATTAACATGAGCAATCCTTCAAGTTTTGAGAGGTTTATTTTATTTTATTTTTGATAAAATTTTGAGAGGTTTAAGAGCTACCTATATTTCATTTGCCTTTTCCCATATATATGCATATAAAAAGGTTAAATTTTTTATTATATATAATTTTTTTTTTGTAAGAATTTGAAAGACTAATCTCATCTTGGCCAGCGTTCACACTGTTCAAGCGTATACACTGTTCTTGGCCACCGTATACAATGCTCAAGCGAAGGAACATTGTGTTAGCCATAGGTTACAGGATATGGATTAAGAATATTTCATTACTAGTTATAATTTTTTTATTACTATTTACTATTATTCAATATTATATCATTATTTTTTGAGTAATGTTGTTACTTGTACACCATGCATCCATTCTATTTTCATCTCACTATTTAACATGTAGAACATTTATTACTATTAGATAATAAAGAATCATCTTATAAAGGATCATCTAAGAGCACTAGTATTGGTTTTATCAAAAGCCAATACATCTTTAAATTTTAATGAATTTACTTAAAATGAACTTACATTGGATTTATCGAAGGAGTATTTGGGAAGCTTTGAGTTACAGTAATTGTTGCCCTTCCTTCAAATTTGAAGGTCTACTATTCCACATTCAAACTAATAATTTATTCTAATTTTAATAGGCAATAGTTTTATTTTATTTTATTTTAAATTAGTTGGGAATCAATTATTTTAGTATTAAATTAAATTATTAATGTCCATATGGTTAGTATAATTATATAATATGAAGAAAAAAATTAAAAATATTATTATTAAAAAAATAATATTATATTATTATTTTGATAAATCTAATGACTAATCAGTCTAATCCAATGTAGAATTATAGATATTAAGGTTTTGAAGTTATGGAAAATTTGTACTTTTCATCAAATTTTAAAGATGAATTTGATAAGTCCAATGCTAATGCTCTAATAGTGACAAATATACCACATCTTATATAATATGATGAAAATGTGATGTTGGTGTAGTATATAAAATTTTCCCTACATTTTTATTACCATAAACAAAATATATCACCTCATTATTCCAGCGCAACTATAAAAAATGCACCAGAACAAAAGCGCAAGACAAAAATGAAATCTAACAGCAATGTGAAATGTTGTATTAGACTATCTCTCTCAGCAAGACAATAGGAGCATTCTTGCTGAGAAAATGTTGTACTAGCGATACAAATAATTGCAACTGTACGTTCGTAGTCATGAAGATACTGGTAGTGGTGGGATTGTTGATCTAGCCAATGTGAAAGATAGAAGTTGTGTTTTGGGAATTTGAACACTTGACATGTGTGCTTTTTACTGTTTGTTTCTGTTCATATCAGAAAATATTTAAGATGAGTTTTATCTCACCTGTATAACCAAGAGGGCCTAAGAATCGAATCTGTTATTTTCCACTTATTTATCAATGATTTGATACAATAGGATGATAAAAGGTTGACAGTAACAAAGAAACCTAATACATTACTTGTAGAGTTGAACTCAAGGACTCCCTATCTTCCATCCCATACAATCGATAACTTTGTACTTTGTGTCAGAGGTTTTGTATTTCTCAAAACGCAAACATTGCTTTAGCTATGCACGCGACTGGCCTTCTCCGCATATTGCAAGAGATTAACATCAAGCAACCTAAACCTCTTAAGTCAAATACATCGACAACACATGGAAAGAGCAATGCTACTCCTCCCTGTCTTCCCTCTCCCTGTACATCATTATTATGTTAGATTAAAATAAAAACTCGTAATACATTCAAAACTGAGTATCTGGGATATCCATAGGCAGGCTTTTTATGAAGAGATAAAACCGTAATATATCCTCCTTCAGTACTGTGTGAGAGTCTACCACATCATCACTACATGTCAGAATCCACAAGTCTCCGGAATTCGCTCTCTTTAAAGTTCCCCGGCAAAATGGGCAAGATTCTGGCCTTGTGTTCCTTTGAAATACAAAAGCAAACGAAGACTGCAACTTAAGATCAAAGACAGCTACTCTCCATCTTACAAATTGACAGTGAAATATAATGGCAAGCAAAGGAGGAAAATGAGATGGGAGAATACCAGTCATGGTAGCAATTGATGCACATGACATGACAGCAGTTCGGCAAAACTATTTTGGTCCATGGCTCCAAACAGATCCCGCACTCATCTTCTCTCTCCAAATCTACATTTGAAAGCTTCTTCCACTTATCCTCTGATATCTTCCTGACTGCCATCCCTAAGCCATGAAACTCACCTCCAGTAGTTTTCAAGTCTAATGAGTCATTGTGGAGACGCTGAAGAGATGGTAACATATCAGCTGCAGTAACGAGTATAATCAGTAAGTGAAGATTCAGCACAACACATGAATAATATATCGTTCTACTCAAATATTTCTTTTCTTTAAATTTTGAAAAACTGAATGTATCCTTTAGGTGAAGCAAATTATAATCATAGTAAGCTAATTATACTCATGGTCTAACTAATAACTATATCCTTTGATTCCTTTTGATGAAGTTTAACATTGTTTACATACAATAGAATTCTCCAATTGTAACTTTCCTTCCAAATGAAGAGAGATTTGGCTTCCCATCTGTGCAAACCTAAATTAGAAAGAAAATTAACAAGCATACCAAACTTCAAAAAAATGGGAACCATCTTATATTTAGACTTGACTCACTCAAATCCTAAATATTTGTACAAACTTACAGTCCAATTTATTTATCGAAATTTCATCCTGAAGTGTCTCAAAAAAATGAAAAACGTGTTTTCAAACAACCGTATCGTCTGAAAACTAAAAATGAGATTATTACGCCATAAAATCCTAAATAATCAAATAAATGAGTCTGATGGTGCAGACCATAATCATATCGTAATCTGACACTTTTAATTATTTCAAATAAATATAATTCAATTCTGATACCATAGTGAGTGATAATACTGATTATGTTGATAAACTAAAACCTATGTGATCGGTAGATTTATAAAAATTATCAAAATTTGTATGAGATTTTTAAAATTTATAGAAATTATACCATTAAATTTCTAGCAAATTATTAGACGTTGTGTCTCCATCCAAAAGCAAGAAAATGCGTTTCAACTTTCAGCTCGTCCATCTCCGTTGGAAACTACAACCCATGCGCTGAAAGTTGAATCCATGCTGCTGACTTTCTCTTCATTAAAAAACCTGCGTGCGTGCCCATGCTGTGTCTCTCCCAAAAAGGTAAAAAACGGCATGCGTTGGTGAAAAACCGAGCCGACCCCTCTGCCTGTTGTTGTCAAACCAATTAAAAAGAACTCCGCTGCGTGCTCTACAGATTTTCTGCCACCAAAAGAACCCCAAAACCGATAAACACCAAAAGAAAGCTACTGCTGCTCTGTTCTTCAAAACGCAAAGAAGCCAAAAAGTTGCTCTCCCCATTTGTTGAAGACGCCCGCACCAAGAGAAAAAGGACCTGGGTGCTGTCCCTTTCCTCCAGCTTGTTGCGTGTGTGTTGTTGTGTCCAAACGAGAGCCCCCAAAAGAAACCTGCAAAGAAAGTGACTTGCTGCTGTGTTGGTGAAAGAACCGAACGGTTGACCCAGGCAAAGAAAAGAAAAAAGTGTGCTGCGTGTTGAAAGCCAGATTAGCACTTGGAGCCGGTCGGGTGATAAAAACAATTTTACACCAGCCAATTAAAAGCTGCCACATAAGTGTTTCCATAATTTTCTTTTTGCACCCTCACACAGGTGATAAACACAATTTCTTTAAATCCCTCCCCACCCACGTGACCAGCCACTGTCCCCTCATCCATCCATCTCTCTCTCTCTCTCCAATACGATCTGGTTCAAGATTTGTGGGGTTTTTGGTGAAAATTTGTGACTTCATCTTCCTCAAACATGAATTTTTCTCAGCAGCCGCAAAAATAAAGCATAAGATCAAACTAAGGCTTGGGGACTTGCTAACATTTTCAGATCATCGTCGGTGCAGAAGAGAGAAGTGATGGATCACCTTCATCAATCCCTTCTTTCTCCCAATAGATATCCAGATAACGTAAAGCCTTCCGATACTTATTAAGAGCCATTTTAAAGTCTTGTTTCTGTACATGGGAAGTATTAGTACATTGGAAATGCGGGATATTGTTGGGTGGAACTTTGCTGTGCTGTGATATTGTTGGGCTTTTGTAGTCCAACGTGATTGGGAAGACTGGAAGAGTATTCTAGTTGTTAAAATTTTTCCCATCTCTTTGTGCATTGTGGCTGTGAAGATTCTTGTAGTAATCTAAAATTTTCTCATCTATGTGCATTCTACTTTATTGACTTCAAAGGTTTACACTTCCAGTATGTTGGTTAAATTGGTATATGTGAGTTTAAACTTTGCTTTGTCTAGCGTATTATGCGAGTTTAAACTATGCTTTGTCTAGCGTATGATGTTAGTCAGTTTCATTAATGGATATATTGTGACATTTAGATTGGGTTGTTGAATTTCATTGATTTCATCTTTGTTTTAGCATGATAATCGTAAGTTGTTGGTTTTCAGGATTTTGAATTTTCTTCCCCATTGTTTGGGCTTGGTTCTGTCAAATGTAGGGGTATCATGCTTGACATTGTTTTGACTTCAGCCACAATTTTAGTTTGACCTTCCCTCATCCACTCCTAACTTGTTTGGGAAAAATATTGTGCTTGAGGGTTGAGGCTTCTGCATGTAAATGGTACTGCAGTAATGTTACTGTCAATTTACTTGAATGTTACGGAATTTATATATATATATATATATTTACTTTTTTTTCCTGTTATTAGAGTAACATGGCATCAGCTCTCCCAAGAAATCAGATCACATGGATGCAGCTGATCATGACAAGATCAGTGATCCTGATATGCAATCACACCCTCCACCTCCATCAAATAAACTTGTCTCTTGTAATAAGTCTGTACATAATTTACTAAGTTGTCCTTCTTCTAGATGAGCTGTAATGTACATTTATGTAATTTTAGAATTAGTTAGTCTGCAGGTGTACAGTCTATAGCTAGTACGAATATTCTCTAGTTGGTTAGCATCCTATCTGTCCATTTTAGTATAAAGCAGCAGCAGTACAGTGTAAACAAAAAACAATGAACTTTTATGAAATCAGAGCAGTGAACATTTTCCTCTGGTTTTCACTCGTTCCCTTTTGCTTCCATTGTTATTCTTACATGGTATCAAGAGCCTCATAGTGAGAAATATTTTTTTTTTCAAATGACTACTGAATCAACTCCTTCTCCTTTTCTTGATTTCCTTAACCTCACCAACCCATATAGACTTGATCATGGTGATAACCCCTCCCTTCCCTTGGTCCCTGACCTTCTTACCATTGAAAACTACACAACTTGGTCGAGAGCTATGTGTAGAGCTCTTCGTGCCAAAAATAAGTTGGGATTCATCAATGGAACTTTGACAAAACCAAAAACTGTCATTGACCCTCTATATGATGCATGGGAAAGATGCAATGATCTGGTTGTGTCTTGGCTTCACAACTCTATCCATCCATCCCTCAAATCCAGCATTGTTTTAGTAGATGATGCTACACAAATATGGAGTAAACTCAAAGATAGATTTACTCAACAGAATGGTCATAGAATTTTTCAGCTCAAAAAGGCATTAACAGGATTACAACAAGATACCGACTCAGTTAGCATGTATTTTGGCAAGCTTAAAACTCTGTGGGATGAACTTAGTATATATGACCCTATGCCTGGATGTATTTGTGGCAAGTTGACTATCTTGCTTGACAGATACCAAAGGGATTGTGTGATACAATTTCTTATGGGGTTAAATGACTCATTCCAAGCAACCCGTGACCAAATTATGCTCCTGGATCCTTTGCCTCCTTTAAACAAAATCTTTTCTATGATCCAGCAGCAAGAGATGCAACATCTCATGCTGTCTGTTGTTCCTTCAGTCGACACAATGGCCCTTGCTGTCAAACAACCATACCCTTCCCCTAAATTATTTTCTAAAACACCTCAGCAACCAAAACGTGAGAGACTTTTCTGCACTCACTGCAAAATCCAGGGCCATATTCTTGATATTTGTTTTAAGGCAGGTAATGCCTTAGCCCCTACCTGTACTCACTGCCATATGACAGGCCATATAGCAGAAAAGTGCTACAAATTACATGGCTATCCACCTGGGCACAAACTTCATGGTAAGACCAAGCAACATGGCTTTCCCTCTGCCAACATGGCATCAGTCGAGCTAGAAGATTCCTCAGATGACAAGTTGACCTTCACTAAAGAGCAATATCACCAACTGTTGTCTCTACTACTGCCAAAAGAAGTGTCCATTGCCAATCATTCAGTCAACACAGTCAAGGCAGATTGCACACACCCTTCTACCATGAATGGACCTTTTATCATGGACCACGATTGGTATGGGTGAGATAAAGCATGGTCTCTACCACTTGCTTGCAGAACCAGTGTCACCAACAGCTCTCCTAGATCATTTTTCCACTTGTTTACATAAAAATATCTCTATTTCAGCTACTTGGAAAAATGTTGATCTTGTTTAAGATCTTTGGCATTGTCGATTGGGTCATACCCCACTTTCCAGATTACATGTAATTTCAGACTCTCTTATTAAAAGTCATGTTTCTGACATTTCCAATACCAATCCTTGTTTTGTGTGTCCACTTGCCAAGCATCATAAACTTCCATTTTCTATTAGTTCCCATAAAAGCAATGCCATATTTGAACTAATCCATTGTGATATATGGGGACCTAACTCAGTCACAGCTTATGATGGAACAAGATATTTTTTGACCATTGTAGATGATTACTCTAGGAGTACTTGGATATATTTACTCAAGGCTAAATCAAATACCAGGCCATGCATTGAAGCCTTTTGTAATCTTGTTGAAATCCAATTCCATACCAAAGTTCAAACACTTCGAAGTGACAATGGCCTTGAGTTTCACATGACAGATTTTTTCAACAAGAAAGGAATAATTCACCAAAGAACCTGTGTGGAAACCCCTCAACAAAATGGGATTGCAGAAAGGAAGCACCAACACCTTTTGAACATAGCTCGAGTCCTTAAAATTCAATCTAATCTTCCTCACTTGTACTGGAATGATTGTATTCTCACAGCAGCTTACATAATTAATCGAGTTCCCACTCCTTTACTCTCTAATAAAACCCTTTTTGAGATCCTTTTCAACAAACCTCCTACATATTCTCACATGAGAATCTTAGGCTGCCTCTGTTTTGTCTCTTCCATTTCTCAAAATAGACAAAAATTTGATCCTAGAGGTAGGCATTATGTCTTTCTTGGTTACCCCTTTGGGGTAAAAGGGTATAAGCTGCTTGATTTAAACACAAACTCAGTTTTCATCTCTCGAGATGTTACTTTTCATGAGCATGTATTTCCCTTCCATCAACATCACTCTACTCCATCTTCTCAAATACCATCTTCTCCCACCATTCCTCAAACTCCATTTTATCAATTACTATCTTCTGCCACCCTCCCTCAAACTCCTTTTCCTTCTATTTCACATTCTCCCCCACTATACAACACCTCTTTGCCACTTACATCAGAAACAGATTCCTCATCATCCACACCCACAGACTTTTCCATACCATCTTCCTCCAATCCTTCAATTCCATCAACAACAGAACCTTCCTCTCCTCTTCCTCTTAGAAGATCCACTCGAACCATAAAAGCTCCTCAATACCTACAGGACTTCCATTGCCAGCAAGCAACTTTAATCTCATCCCTTCAATCAGTGAACATGGCATCAGCTCCATCAGGTATTTCTTTTCCTTTAGCTTCCTCCATTTCTTATCATAACTTGTCTCCTGAATTTTCTTTATTTTCTGCTACCATCTCTTCCACTAATGATCCACACACTTACACACAAGCTGCCAAAGACCCCGATTGGTGTAAGGCAATGGATATTGAAATTGAAGCTTTAGAGCTCAAAAATACATGGACCCTCACAGATTTACCCCCTGACAAAACCCCCATTGCATGCAAATTTGTCTATAAAACCAAGTACCACTCCAATGGTACTATTGAGAGGAAGAAAGCAAGACTAGTAGCTAAGGGTTTCACCCAACAAGAAAGGGTGGATTATCATGAAACTTTTTCACCTGTAGTAAAGATTGTCACTGTCAGAACCATTATTGCCTTAGCTGCAATTAAAGGATGGCATCTCCACCAATTTGATGTTAATAATGCCTTCCTCAATGGAGAACTCAATGAAGAAATCTACATGAAGAAGCCACCTGGCTACACCAAAGGACAACCTGACCAGGTCTGCAAGCTCAACAAAAGTCTCTATGGCCTCAAACAGGCCTCACGTTAGTGGTATGATAAATTTTCCACTTCCTTGGTTGCTTTTGGTTTCACTCAATCCAAGGCTGATTACAGCCTATTTACTTGCATAACCCCTACTACTTTTACTGCACTACTTGTCTATGTTGATGACATTGTAGTTGCAAGCAATTCCCTTGAATCCATTTCAGTTCTCAAGACCTTCTTGAACACACATTTCAAAATAAAAGACCTTGGAACCTTGAGATACTTCCTTGGCATTGAGGTTGCTCGATCACCCAATGGAATTCACCTCTGTCAAAGGAAATACACTCTAGATATTCTTGCTGACTCAGGCAATCTAGCTTGTAAACCTTTAAAGATCCCAATGGACCAAAACCACAAATTGAGCAAGTCATCAGGGACACCCCTAGCTGATCCTACCTCCTACAGACAACTCATTGGTGGATTGCTTTACCTCACATTAACCAGACCTGATATTAGTTATCCCATCCAAGTCCTAAGTCAATTTATGGATCACCCTTCCACCTCCCATCTTATTGCAGCCCACAAGGTACTGAGATACCTAAAAAATGCACCTGGTCAAGGCATCCTTCTTTCTTCAAGTTCCCCACTGCAACTTAGAGGCTACTGTGATTCAGATTGGGCTTCTTGCCCAGACACACGCAAATCAGTCACTGGTTTTTGTATCTTCTTGGGCCATTCTCTCATTTCATGGAGATCCAAGAAACAAACAGTTGTCTCAAGGTCTTCAGCTGAGGTAGAATATCGTGCAATGGCATCTATTTCTACTGAACTCACTTGGTTGCAACAGTTGTTCACTGATCTTTCCATTCCTCATCCACATGCAGCTGAACTTTTTTGTGACAACCAAGCTGCTCTACACATAGCAGCCAATCCAATTTTTCATGAGAGGACAAAACACATTGAAGTGGATTGTCATCTTATCCGAGATAAAATACAAGAAGGTAGCATCAAGACTGCTCATGTTCACACCAACTCACAGCTGGCTGACATTTTTACTAAGTCTTTACCTTCTTGTACTCTTTTCTCACATCTCTCCAAGATGGGAATAGTCAATCTCTATTCTCCATCTTGTGGGGGGGTATTAGAGCAACATGGCATCAGCTCTCCCAAGAAATCAGATCACATGGATGCAGCTGATCATGACAAGATCAGTGATCCTGATATGCAATCACACCCTCCATCAAATAAACTTGTCTCTTGTAATAAGTCTATACATAATTTACTAAGTTGTCCTTCTTCTAGATGAGCTGTTGATTGAGCTGAGATATTGCATATTTTAGCTATTTAAAACTAATGTATTTCAATTGCTTCGTGACATTATTTATTGGTTTTAGATGGAAAAATAGTTAATAAGCATAAATTCGAGTTGTGATTTTTAATTGATTAATATCATGTTTATGCTTAATTTTATAACTATGATTTAATGGGACAATATTTCCTCACATATATAGTCTATTTTTTTATAATTTATTTTTAATTTATTTTTGAGTGTTATTTCTTTCTTCTTATTTTCAGCTTGAATAAAATTCAAATGAGATCCGGTTGGAACTTTTGACTAAAAGTTGAGAGGAATGAAGAGAAGGAAGGAAGCACTCGGTAGCTTCTTATTATTTGGCTTGACTTTTATGTGAAGATCAAATATTTGATGTTGGCTAAAATGTCTTGACTTGAATTGGTGAGAGTTGCACAAGAAAAGAAATAAAAAGGTTGGTTGGATTAGGTGCCTTGATTTAAGGGGGAGAACAGAGAAGAGATAGAATTTTCTGCTTAGTTTTAAATTTCAGTTTCATTTTCATTCGGCAGCTTGTGTTGTTTCCTTTGGCTGGAATTTTAATTTTCTTTCATTCTCTTATGTTTCTTTATGGTAGAATAGGAGTTGGGCATCTTGATTATTGATAAAGTGCTAAAACTGCAATATTAAGTTGTTAAAGTGATTAAATTATTTAACTAAAAAATGAATTGAACACTTAATTATGCAGTAAATTATAAACTGGAGTCAATTGTTAAATCATGATATTTTACCCTTTAAAAAAAGTTTGTAATGAAGCTAGCACACTCACACCATTACTCGGGACACCACACTTGCAGAAAAATAGAGAGAACCAAGCACAAGCATCACTTGGACAGCACATGAAGCAGATTAGCATGCAGAAAATGCAAGAAAGTGCAGAAAATACACATGCAGAAAGTTGAATTCACACATGCAGAAAATGCAGCTCAAACCAACGGACAGCAACACAGCAAAATAGCATGCAGAAAATGCAAGAAAGTGCAGAAAATACACATGCAGAAAGTTGAGTACACACATGCAGAAAATGAAAGAAGCACATGCAGAAAGTTCCAAGGCACATACAGGACATGAAGCAGAAAATAAAGCAGCTCATCACACCACACATGCAGAAAATAAATGCAGAAAAATAAATAGAAGCAAGCACATTCACGGCTGGAACTTGGACAGCAGCAGAGAGTAACATGGACACCACATGCAGAAAAAGAGAACACATGCAGAAAGTTCAACTCACTTGCAGAAAATGGACACATGCACTTGCAGAAAGTTCAACTCACATGCAGAAAAAGCAGAAACATGCAGCAGAAAAATAACATAAGCATCACACGGATAGAAACAGAACATGCACATGGACAGCAACTAAACATATGCACATGGACAGCAACCAAACATATGCACATGCAGAAACAGAACATGCAGAAATGCAAGAAATGCATCACTCGGACTCCAGAATTTTTATGTTTGTTTTGTTATTTTATTGAGTTGGCTATAAGGTTGAGAACCCTATAAAACCAACGGGGGGGCAGCAGGAGAAGGGGAGTTAGTTTTTAAGTTTAATTCCTAGTTTGAGTTTTCAATTCTATTTACTTGTTGTAATTTTCAATTCTATTTACTTGTTGTAGTTTTCAATTTTATTACCTTGTTGAGTTTTGAAGTTTATTACCTTGTTAGTTTGAAGTTTATTACCGTGTTAGTTTCAAGTTTATTATCTTGTTAGTTTCAATTTTATTACCTTGTTAGTTTCAAGTTTATTTCCTTAGTTAGTTTCAGTTTTTATTACTTTGTTATGGTTTTCAAGTTTATTACCTTGCTTTAGTTTCAAGTTTATTACCTTGTGTTGGTTTCAAATTTCATTTCTTTAATTTAGTTTGTCCTATTTCTTCAAGTTGATATTATAGACTTTTTATTTCATTCTAAAGTTTATTTATATTTTCTTAGTTTTTGATATGGTTCCACTTAGATTTATTTTTGTTACTAAAAATATCATGTGTAACTAATTACTAAAGCTTGGGTTGTGGAATGAGATTTAATTTATTTTAGATTCTAGTGTGATGCAATATTTTGTTGTGTAATGTTGACTTCACTAAATTACTAGTCGGATTCAAAAGGAAAACAGATTGCGGCTCTTGCTCTTGTTTTGTTGTTGACGTAAGGCACAACAAAAGCTTGAATTTATCAAGGCCTCTTTCGATTGATTATGAATATAAATGTGGCTAGTAAATTAGAGAATTTCTTGAGAAAATATTGCATAAACTTGAGCTTAATTTTTATCTTCCGAATATCAATTCCTTGACTGGATTGTTAATCGAGAAATTATCTAGAATCCGAAATAAAAAGAATCTCAAACCCAACCCAAGTATTTGTTTATTGTTTCTTGCAAGTTTAATTCATTTGCTACACACTTTCTCTAAGTCTCTTAGTTTTAGTAATTTTAGAAACATAGATCCACATCCATTTTCATATTTCACAATCGATACATCCTTTACTCAAAGAAAATCTCACAAACGCTTTGATAACCCATTGTCCCTGTGAATTCGATCTTGGGACTTACCCTTGTATTACTTTGACAGCTTCTACACTTGGAAGACAACATTATAAGCTGAGTCAATTATTTTTTTTTTCGTTCATCAGTTTTCATTTTTTTTTTCTTTGTCGTTCAGTAGCTATAAGGGTAGTTGGTGTGAGGTTAGACATAGAACAGAAGGTCGGCAGTTTTTATTTTTATTTCATTCTATTTCTTTTCGGTTCCAGACATTAGTGTTAGAAGCCAGTTTTCCAGTCGCTCTGTAATTTCAGTTTCTTTGTGTTCATCTAGGAAATAATTTCTTTGAGTGTTTATTTTATTTAAAGCTCAACTTCAATTTGAGTGTGTATTTTATTTGAAAGTTTAATTTAATTGAGAGTTCAATTTCTTTTAGGATGCATTTTATTTAGAGCGTTTATTTTATTTGAGAAATCATGTTATCTGGAAGTTCAGATTTTTGGATTGGAGAACGCAGTCTCCATTTCCAAACATCAAGTTTATTCCTTACAATTCCTATTTTTATTTAATTTCAGTTTAATGTCTTATATTTTCCTTGCACATTTAATTTCTGTCTATTTAAATTACTGTCATTTATTTTTTCTTGCACCTTTAATTTTTGTTCATTTAAATCATTATCATTTATTTTTCTCGCACTTGTAATTCCTCTAATTAGGTTAATGTCATTTATTTTCTTGCATCTTTAATTCCTATTATTTAAATTAATGTCATTTATTTTTCTTGCTCTTTTAAATTTCAGTTTATTAATTTCAGCAATTTTAATTTAGTTTCATGCATTTTAATTCTTTACTTTTCATCGTTGCACTCAAATCCGACAAACAAATCTAAAAATATGAATCTAGTCCATGACTAGTAACCTCTCCATCCATTGCACATGCCATTTATTTTTTTTCTTTCTTTGTGAAGTTTTTCACAATTTTTCAACGAGTTTAAATTTTGAGTAAATTTTTCCTGAGGAGACGATTTAGGAATTTATTCCTTATTATTACACGACATCTTCCTGCACTTGGGATAGCCTTTGTGCTACTCATTTTTGAGTGAGTCAGCTGTAATGTACATTTATGTAATTTTAGAATTAGTTAGTATGCAGGTGTACAGTCTGTAGCTAGTACGAATATTCTCTAGTTGGTTAGCATCCTATCTGTCCATTTTACTATAAAGCAGCAGCAGTACAGTGTAAACAAAAAACAATGAACTTTTATGAAATCAGAGCAGTGAGCATTTTCCTCTGGTTTTCACTCGTTCCCTTTTGCTTCCATTGTTATTCTTACACCTGTTGTGAATAAGATTTCATTAAACTTAAAATGAAGATACAAAAAGTAGGGATGGGAACCCCCAACAAAATATCCCGTTACAATCAAACACTAGACTAATGTGGGAATCATGTCCATGGATCAACAACTACCTCTACATTCAATTTCAATCTTAAGACTCATTGGATAATTGTGAGAGACAGCAGCCACCTCCATTGTATATCTAACCGAGACAAGATTGAACTCACTCTTTAATCTATTAGAAAGTCATGTTTGAACTCACGCTTTAGCGTGAAAAACAATGCTACCACACAGAATGACTAATATCAAATTGAATAGGTCAACACATTCTTGCTGTGCAGTATTAAAAATTCCCATTGAAACGTCTTTTTTGCTGTCTCTTCCTACTTTATATATATATATATATATATAGAGAGAGAGAGAGAGAGAGAGAGAGAGAGAGATCAAAATCACTTTGTTCAATCTGTTTTTGATTGTTGTGCTATATTTTTGTGCCCGGTTAAAGTGTATATGTGAACCTTGCTACTGGCCAATAGCAGATTTATACTTTAGTGCCTGGTCATAGCATTAGTTGACAGTAAGAGCCTTACCCAAAAAATGGTTTTATGGGAGTTATAGTTAACAAATACTTGTATGCAAGCTTTGGTGAATGATGCTATTCCATTCATATGTATAGTAGATTTGATGATCTTTAAAGGCTACCGTATGAATATCTGAGTTCTATTGAAATGACCCATCTGTGCTGGGAGCCCAAAAATAATAGTCAATTTGAAGCTTCCTTAGAATCACGACATACACCCAGTTTCACCTAGTAAGTAGCACCTATGACTACCTTTGTAACTTTCCCACTCGATGTGATTGGGAATTTTCTGTAGACGTAGCTTCCTTATAATTTTATAGGTCCTGCCCATTTACGAATCCTTGAATAAATAGGTTGTTCCATCATATCATAGATGGATTTGCCTTTAGCCTTTTCTAGTTTGTATTTACGTGTTTGTTCTTGTATTCTTCCTGTGTACTTGGGTTATATTTATTTATTTATTTGATAATAAAATTCTCTTGTTACTTGTAAGAGAAAATCTATGTTTTTGTAAGAAAAAAGCCTCTAAACATAGATTTTCTCTTGTGATTGTACGTGACCTAGGGGTGGCAATTTAAGTGTACCATCTTTGATCAAATTTCTAGTGCCATGAATTTAGAGTTCCCCTGTAAAACTCTTTTCCACGCACCATACACCCACTGGGGATTGGATAGTTGTGTTGGAAGGAGGCATAGAGTGATCAGTTTTGTAAATTTTGCACACGATAAGTGATCTATTGCAACCACATTGATCCAATTTTTTTCTTTAGGCAAATTTTTTGTGGCATACAAACCTGGCTCAGGGATAAAACCCAATTTGGCCATATTGACCCATACTTTTGGCAAGTATGGGTACCATGGGCCATTGGCAGCCCCATGGATTCAATTATCTATTGGCAAGATTAGCAAATTTTTGGTTCTCCAAACAATCTTCCACGCTTTGGTTCAACAGACTTGTCCAGCCTACCTCAGTGTAAATTGGAATTGAGAACTGCAAATTGAACTGATTGAGCACTATTTCATTCCCAAAAGATCTCTATTTTATTTTGGGAACATTGTTGGTCAAGAATCTATACATTTGGGTTTTAGACTACTAAAAAACGGTAATATTTCTTTAGATCTCTAAAATAATATAAGCTTATATTGAGCCTGTGCATCCCTCGGATTAGTCGGGACTTTATTCTTGGACACCAGGTGCCCATAAAAAAAATATAAGTTTATATTCATTTAGGGTTCCAGAAATATATGTTTTGAGTACCAGTATGAGGTCTAGCTTGTGTTTTCTATAGATGAATTGCAAACTTGGAGCAGACTGCTCGTGTTCAACTAATCAGTAGGTTAACTTATGTCCTCCCGCCTACCTTTTTTTTGCCTCTCCCTCCCTCCCTTCCTATTCAGTTGACTTGTCTATTTGGCATGGTGCCTCAGTAATTCAATAGTCACTGCTCTTGGGCTGATGGCTTCAATGCATGTAGGGACTTTCTCTCCATGCACATAGAATGTTTCATACTACAAATTCGTATCTTTTTCTTTTTTCTGTCTTTGAACACTTTTTTTTGCATGCAATATAAATTAGACAGCATATCTCCACATTGAAGCCGTCCATGAAGAATTATGAGGTATGGCATGCATATGCAAAAAAGCTATCCTTCTTGCTCTTTTATATAGTGCACAATCTATTTAGTGGGGTTTATCACTGTATTCTAACTATGAATTTGGAGATGCAGGATTCTTCCATATACTTCTATTTTCATGTCGTCTTATAGTTGCTCCTTCATTTTGTCACCGTCTTCATGTCATTTTAACAGTTCAAGTCAGGTCAAACGTCTTCAACTCGTAGGTTGCCATAACATTTCAGTCGAGGGATTAAGTGAAGTGGCTGCAAAACTTCCATTGTTGGAGGACCTTGAGATTTCAAACGGTCCGATGTCAAAAGAACCTCTGGAAGCTGTGGGCTGTTGTTGTCCTCTTCTGAAGTCACTCAAATTCAACAGCCATGGCTACAGAAGACCTCGCATTGAGTGTGATGAGGATGTTGGGAATTTGGACCTCTCAAATTCACCCTCCCTAGGATCTACCCTTTGCAGGAATAACAAGAAAAATAGAGAAATAATAACAACACAAGAAATTTACGTGGAAACTTCAAAACAGGAGAAAAATCACCAGACCCAGAGAAGAAAATTCACTATGTGAAAAATTATTACAATCACACAATTTTTCTCCTCACCCCAAACACACCCACAAAGCTTCCCTACTAGTAAAACTTTAACTTTACACCTCTTTCCATTTTTACAAAAAAGGTCAATAGAGGAATTTAACTAAAGTCAAAAGTTACTAGATAAGCTTTCAACTGGTGCACTTAAACTAAGAGGCTAAGCCTCTTATTTATACTTGAGGCCTATGCCCATTTTCTTTAATCCCACCGATGTGGGACTAATAAATGAGCAAAATAGTCAACAATCTCCACCTTGCGACTTTGACTAGTCCCACAGCCAAGCTCTACCTCAATGAAGATCTTTATAACTTCCGCTATCATGCTTCACCATAAAAGCATACCCACTCAGAATAAACCAATTCCAATCATTTCACTTCGGCCCATGTCGAAAACATTATTGCTGAAAATTATGGTGTAACTTCTATGTTTGGCTTTCTTGGAAGTTCATCAGCCATCGACATGAATTTCCATCACACACCCTGCATCAATGCCAAACCAATGCCTGTGTGCAAACTTGTGGACCCGCTAACATTAACACATCCTCTATCATGGCAACTTTGGAAATTAGCGGCATGCCATGAGGATGGACATGTCTCTTTTTAAAGATCAAAATCTTCTATGGAGAGAGACACAATATTAGCATCATTTCCAGTATCTCCATTTACTGACTTGGAGCCACTTGCTGAACCAGTTCCTGCTCTTAGACAATTTTTTTTTGACGTGTCCAGATTGTCCACACTCCCAGCAGACTACTTTCTTCTTCATGGAGTTCTTCATCTTCCCATTTCCAGCTGCTACCATTACTAAGTTCTCAAGTGGAACATTATTTCCACTACTTAGTATTCTCTCTTCAGAAAAGATTTTACTGGTAACCTCTGAAAAAATTATTTTCTCCTTCCCATGTATTAAAATAGGCTTCATGTGCTCATAGGAAGGTGGAAGAGACCAGATGAGTCTCAAGGCCTGATCCTCATCATCAATTTTAACTCCAATAGCTTATAGCTCAGCGACAATGCCATTGAGAACGCTTAAATGATCTGAAATAGTTGTACTTTCATTCATCCGCAATGTATGAAACTGCTCCTTCAGGTACACACGATTTGAGACGCCATTCGTCTGATATAACTCTTCAAGTTTTTCCTAGAGTTCCTTTGTCGTAGATATTCCATGCACATTTGCAAGAACATTTTTGGCCAGGCACAGACGTATCGCACTTGTTGTTCTCAAATCCAGATCCTCCCAATCTTCATCGCTCATTTTAGATCTGCTCTTTTCACCAGTCACACTAGTACCAGTACTGACTTCAGGTGTTGGTCTGCCCTTCAATGCCCTGTGTAATCCTGATTGAATCAAGACATCCTTGACTTGTACTTGCCACAAGCCAAAATTGATTCTCCCATCAAATTTCTCCACATCAAATTTGACAAGATTTGAAGGCATATTTCCTGATATTATTTTGATGAATTTACTATAGAAATGAATAGTACCTCACTAAGTCAGTTCCCAGGAAAGATTGGAGGGTCACAATGGACACACTTAAAATTTTCAATCTCCTAGACAGAACCTCCTTAGACTATACGTATCCACACTACCACACCAAAACTCCACCCCACAAAAAGAACCTAGTGGCTCTGATACCAATTGTTGGGAATTTGGACCTCCCAAATTCACCCCCCTAGGATCTACCCTTTGCAGGAATAACAAGAAAAATAGAGAAATAATAACAACACAAGAAATTTACGTGGAAACTCCAAAACAGAAGAAAAACCACCAGACCCAGAGAAGAAAATCTACTATGTGAAAATTATTACAATCACACAATTTTTCTCCTCACCCCAAACACACCCACAAAGCTTTCCCACTAGTAAAACTTTAACTTTACATCTATTTCCCTTTTTACAAAAAAGGTCAATAGAGGAATTTAACTAAAGTCAAAAGTTACTAGATAAGCTTTCAACTGGTGCACTTAAACTAAGAGGCTAAGTCTCTTATTTATACTTGAGGCCTATGCCCATTTTCTTTAATCCCACCGATGTGGGACTAATAAATGAGCAAAATAGTCAACAGAGGAGGCAATTGCTATTGCAGAGAACATGAGTGAATTACGCCACCTTCAGCGTTTTGGAAATAAGCTGACTAATGATGGCTTGAAGGCAATACTTATGGTTGTCATCACCTTGAGTCACTTGACCTACTACAATGCTTCAATGTCACAATAACTGGAAATTTGGAAAGATGTACTGAGCAGATTAAAGATTTGGGATCTCCCTGTGATTCCACCGATGACTATGAATTCAATGCTGAACTTCATGATACCGGATTCTCCAGCGACAACGATGACTACGTGGGTGATTTTGATAACTACCGAGAAGGCCTTTATTAGCCTTTTGTGGGTGCGAGCAAGTGAAAAAATGACTTCTTTGCTGCACCTAACTCTTGGACACCAATATTTCGAAATGTTTTGTTTCTGTATTACGTACGTTGTACCAGGATTTATGGTTTGCAGTCTACTCATGGTATCTTTCTATTTAAAAAACGTATTTAAAACAGGGGGAAAAAAAAGACATTACAAAAAAAAAAAAGAAAAAAAAAAGACATTAGGAGCCGTTTGGATATAAGAGTGATATTAACTCATCTCATTTAATTATTATAATTATTTTAAATTATCACATAAAATACAATATACAATTCAAAATTTTCCAATCTTAATAATATTTTATTCAACTTTAATTTTTATCTCAATTTATTTCATTTCTTCTCATTATCTAAACTGTAAGCTGCAAAAAAAAAAAAAAAAAAAAAGGGAAAATGCTTTGGAACAGCCCAACTGGTAATGGGAGAAAAACAGCCTTCTAATAACACAAAGACACACAAGAAAGTTGGAAAAATACACAATACACAAATCCACACATGATAAACCCACAAATAGAAAGAGAAAAATTTCCCCCACTTATCATTATCAATATTATTATTATTATTATTTATTGACCTCGGTGGGAATAATTTATTTCTTTTATCTTTGTGGTGCAAATCGTCTTAGAGTTTGGATCCTTCTTCTTTGTTTTTATTTTTAAAAAATATTTGACTGTCCTTAGATGATAGTTTGTAGGATATAAAACCACTTCCAAGTTTTTATAGTAATGGGTGAAGTGGATCGTAAATCATCTAGACTTTATGTACCTAATTAGGTTTTTCTTGAGATATTTTATAGCTACTAGAATTTAGTAGTTAAATGGTATTGTGAGCCCAATTTCTATATTATTTCCTTAAAATGTCACATAAGTAATTATTATAAGCAAGCTTACATTTCTTTTATATATATATATAAAAAAATAAAAATAAAAAAAAAGAAAAAAGAAAGAAGAAGAAGGAGTAAGATTACGTATTGTATTGAGTTTTGTGAAAGTAGGTAGATCAAGATTACTTAATGGGTTGTAGGTTTATTTTCTTCTTTTCGTTTAGAAAAAGGTAGGTGCGTGTAGATCAATGACATGAGAAGTTGTTTAGATAAAATTTTTATGAGGTGTTTTGGTTAAATTTTTTGTGAAAGCTATTTTTGATGTTTTATTTGTTTTCCCACCAAAAATGCAATGCTGATATGAATTTGTTTTTATAAATAAAAATTTGTTTGGCATCTAAAAGATGTTTAGATTAAATTAAAGAAAATTTTAAAAAAGAATCTAGAAATTTGTGGAAACATATATAAGTTACCCTATGCATCCATCTATTTCAGTATCCCGGGATCGAATTGAGTGTCTCTCGGGTAGGGGTGAGATTCGACAGGTCCAGATCGGCCATTTTTGGACTGGGTCCGATCCGGTTCGGTCCAATTTTGGGAGGATCAAACTCATTCGGTCAGGTCCCGGTCTAGGGTTTTCCACCTCGGACTGGACCGAATGATAAATAAAAATCATATATAATTTATAATATATATTATTTATATAAATAATTTTATAAATTAATTAAATAATTTTTAACTAATACTAATATTTATAATAATACTAATAGTCTAATATTATAATATACTATAGTTATACTTATACTAATATAGACTATACTTTTATATTAAATCACTATAAGTAATACTAATAGTCTACTATTAATACTAAATACTATAATTAATACTTATATAGTTATATTAAATCATTGATTCACAATAACTAATATTATTAATATATAGTTATATTAATAGTCTAATACTATTATAATTTATATAGTTATACTAATCATAATAAGTTAATAACTAAATCACTATAAGTATAACTACATATATTTAGTATGAATGTATTATTATATTATTTAATGTATAACTATAATATATAGTCCTAGTACATATTAATATATTACCATATTATAAGAGTTATAGTATAAATTATAATATAGAAATTATAATATACAAAATCACTATAACAGAATAACTAATACTAAAATATAGCTATACTATTAGTCTACTATTAATACTATTATATAGTTATACTTTTCACTATAATTAGTACTAATATATAGCTATACAGTATAATTATACAATTGTACTAATACTATTAGTCTATTATATAATCTAAGACTCTCAATTCTAATATAGGCTATATAGTTATAACTAATACTTATATTATTAATACTAATAATGTAGAAAATAGTTATACTAACTGACTAATTCAACATAACTAGTATTACTAATATAATATATCTATACTAAATTACTAATAGTCTAATACTAATACTAGTTATACTAACTGACTAATTCAACATAACTAGTATTACTAATATAATATAGCTATACTAAATTACTAATAGTTTAATACTAATACTATTATATAGTTAGTACTAATATATAACTATACAATATACTTATATACAGTTGTACTAATACTATTAATCTGTTATATAGTCTAAGACTCTCAATTCTAATATAGGTTATATAGCTATAACTAATACTAATATTATTAATACTAATAATGTAGAAAATAGTTATACTATCTGACTGATTCAACATAACTAATATAATATAGCTATACTAAATTACTAATAGTCTAATCCTAATACTATTATATAGTTATACTAATCATAAATTCATAATAACTAAATCATTATAAGTCTATAACTATATATATTTAGTATCAATGTATTATTATATTCTTTAATGTATAATTATTAACTATAATATATAGTACTAATATATATTAATATATTAACATATTATAAGAGTTATGGTATAAATTATAATATATCATATATGTATAAATTTATAATAGTATTAGTATAGTTAACTTAATACGTAATATGTTAGTATTAAATCATTATAGCTACATAGAGTATTATTAATATAGTATTTAATATAACTACATAGAGTATTAGTAATAAGAGTATTACTATTATTTAATATAGTATGACATAGAGTTTTAATAAATGTGTGGGGTTTGAAGAGATATAGTAATACTAGTATATTACATATAGTATTACTATTATTACATATAGTTATTAGTTATAGTATTAGTACTAGTGTATTATTAGTTATAGTAATTAAGTTAATAACTATTACTAATTTACTATATACTAATAGACTAATAGTATTAGCGTATTACTTATATATATATATATATTAATATATATATATATATATATATATATATAATAGTATACTATATGTATATATATTAAATATATTACAATATAATTACATAAGTATTAACAAAATGTCATTGGATAAAAAATTAAAAAAAAAAAACAAAAAAAGGTGAAGGGTGGACCGACCGAACCGAACCGTCCTGGTCCTTAGGGAGTTCGGTTCGGTCCAGGGTGGGAAAACCCTGGACCGAATAGGTTCCATCCGATCCAAGAAACCTCTCCGGACTGGACCGAACTCCCCCGTAACCTCGGGTAATGATGAAATGAATTTATCATTTATAATGGGGCCACCAAAGCTGTTGACCAACCTGTGTTTGCAATTTTGATCAGATCTATATGAACTTTAATTTCAAAATTTTTTTCTATCATTATCTTTAATGGCTCCTTTTATGATGGATTTATACACAAAATTATATATAAAAGACACCTAGCATTTATAACTCGAGTGATATTTCTTCTATGTTATGTATTTGACTATTGATGTTGGGTAAATATTGTTAGTCATTTACTTCATAGTATGCTAGCTTAATATTAAAGTTTTATATATGCTTTACCTTAATTTTTTGTTAACGTTCTCACTTCAAGAAAAACCACCTATTACAATGATTTTTATATTGATTTTGCTTATTCTACGAGTATAATAACAGAAAGAAGGTTGTGTAGATTTTGCTTAAATTAACAAGAATAAACTAAGTTTTTGGTCCCTGAATACATAGTATGTTCTAATAGCTCTTACCTTTATAAATTTTGAGCAGTATAGTCCATTCATCCAAATACATGGTGATCCATGAAAAAATGGATGATTGAAATGAGCCATGTCATCAATCTATTTGATGGACTGGTCATTGATCTAGACAGAAGGATTATGTTTCTTACAATAAAGACTTGCACCAATGAAATTGGATTTCTTTCTTCTTCTTCTTCTTCTTTTTTTTTTTTTAAAGGAAAACTTAGAATTTTCCCTATACTTTAAAACTAAAGTATGGTTAGCTATGTATCAATCTCTAATTACATGCAAGCATGGGATTTGGTTAAGGCCCTTAGGGTACCCTATAGAAATATGTGCTTTCCAGATTTTGAGGTTGTGGATTGACACGACACTTCATTGTCTTCCTGCTTCTCAAAGGTTGCTAAAACTAAAAGTGCTTGTTTCCTTATGATCTCATTGTCTTCACATGCGTGCCTTATGATCTCATCTTGTTGTATTTCAGAGGTGTTTTTGGTTGATGAGCTTTGCTAAAAGTGCTTGTTTCCTTGTGAAATGTGTTTTGCTTAAATTGCCAATGAAATACTTCTTTTAGGCTAGTTTTATGTTTACCATTTTGGCAATTGGCGATGATGAAGGAGCATCAAAATTAGTGATCGATTTAAGTATTATTTTCTTGTTTATCAGATTGTATGCTCTATTAAATTGATCGGTTTACTTAATGGCTCTCTTTATTTATCATTGACTGATTGGAGTTGGAGAGATTGAAATATAAAAAATGTAACAATGAATTCCCCCCACATGATGCAGTCGTGTTGAAACTGTTCTAGTACCAAACCCACAATGCCTAGGTTTACATTGTTATAGCTGACTATATATAATTTTTAAATATAGAGGAGCAGGACAGTTGAACAATTTGAATGAATGTGCACATTTTCAATTAATGTTTAGAAGCAAGAAATGTGTTCTATATATTTAATAGTTTGTAAGTTGTAGGTTTTGGGTTCAAATTGGTCCACCCCAATGTATAGCCCATAACTACATTAATGTGAATTCCGCACTGGGTTTGGATGAATGAATGTGTTTGATTTATTATATTAGATGAAAATGGTGCTCAAAGATTTGATCCTACATGTTCATCTGTGCATATAATGAAAGTTCCAGGATTTTCCTTTACGTTTCCTATTTCTAAGTACTTAATGTTGGGTGTTGGATAACCACTATAAGTGTTATATAGCAATGGAATAGAAAGAATTATAGGTTAATATGTGGTCGTTTCATGTAGGTGAAAAATGATCGGAAATTATTATATTAGATTTTGACTAAAAAGTGTTCCACAATGAATGATGAAATAATCTTATTTTTAATGACTTAATTAAGTGCAGTCTAAGGTATTAAAACAAAGTTAATTTATTATTTCAGGTTAATTACTAAATTGATTAAATAATTATTTAGTGACTGACATGAAATAGGATAAAAAAAGTATTAATGAGATAAACATTAAATTTTAGATCAAGCGTGAAAATGACACCAAAAAATACATAACCAACATCTCTGGTGCAAGCAAGAAAAAAAAAAGCACCAAAAAGGCTTTTGCAGTGAAATTCTCCAACGCTGGAAATATATGGGTTGGCAGCATTTGCAGCAATTTATACATCTTTTGCGACAATGTAAATTGTTGCAATTAAACATTCTCAACGATTTTGCTTCAAATGGATCACACCATTTGTAGCATTTTTGATCATTTTTAGCAATTTTTCGGATATTTGCAGCGTTACAATTATGCTGGAAATAGATTTTGCAACGATAGTTCTACATCCGTTGGAAATAAGCAAGAATCTATTTCAGCAATTTATACAACTTTTGCGATGATGTAAATTGCTACAATTAAACATTTTCAACAATTTTTTCTTTAAATGGATCACACCATTTGCAACATTTTTTGATAATTTTCAACAATTTTTTGGATATTTGCAGCGTTACAATTATGCTGGAAATAGATTTTTGCAACAATAGTTCTACATTCGTTGGATATAAGCAAGAATTTATTCGAGCAATTTATACAAATTTTCTAGTGATGTAAATTGCAGCAATTGATCATTCTTAACAATTTATCTTTAAATGGATCAGACCATTTTTCAGCGATTTTTTTATCATTTGCAGAGAAAAAAATCATTAGTAATAGATTTTTTAGCGATGATCTTTTTTTTTTTAATTTTATTTCTATCGCTGCATTGAGCAAAAGTGATGCGTTAATTGCATTGAACGTGCATCAAATTTGAAGTTGATGAAAATAGTCAAATACAACGATTTTGAGGGGTTTTTGCAAAGATTTTGACTGTTGGAAGAGATATGATTTCTTGTAGTGTTGTGGGATGATGTTGTAATATATGATTTGTAAGTATTTATCAAATCTCCAATATATTCAATGCTGCTCGCACGCTTTTGAATGACTTTAGCTATTCCATATTTCATGAGGCCTGCTAATCATGATTGCTATAAAAATTAAAGGAAAATTTTCATCTTTGATTTTGTGTTCATTAATTCTTAGTGGGCTTAAAGACCAAGCGTAGGGCTAATGGCACCCTTGAGCACCGTAAGGCACGCCTTGTGGCCAAAGGCTACCATTAGCACCCTGGTCTAGATTATTCCAAGACCTTCACTCTGCTAGTCAAACCTGTAACCATTTGGCATCTCTTGTCTCCTGCAGTGGCTTCGAAGTGGTCTTTGCACCAATTTCTTTCTATACATAATGCTTTTCTCCATAGCGACCTTGAGGAAGATGTCTTTATGCAAAAGCTACCCAAGTTTGTAAACCCTGATTTCCCATCCCACGTTTGTAAGTTGCAAAAGTCTATCTACGGTTTGAAGCAAGCCCCTAGGGCTTGGTTCTCTAAACTGACAGATAGACTTCTCTCTCTCAACTTTCATGGTTTGAAGTTGGGTTCGTCTTTATTTATCATGCAGAAGTCTTCTGATTGTCTCTATTTTTAGTGTGTGTAGATGATATTGTAGTTACTGGTTCAAATCCATTACTAATTTCGCAATTCATCACTGCACTTGGTTAATATTTTCCTGTTAAAGATCTTCAATCTCTTCATTACTTTCTATTTATTGAGGTAACTAGAAACTCATCTAATTTCTCTCTCTCACAATCCAAATACATTTCCAGTTTATTAGTTCGCATCAATATGAATAAATCAAACCGATTTCTACACCAACATCATCTACTGTTAAACTCACTGCACTTGAGGGATCCTCATTTGAGGACTCTCAACTCTATCGTAGTGTAATTGGCAATTTGCAATATCTAGCCTTCACTCAGCCAGACATTTCATATGCTATGAATAACGTGTGCCAGTTCATGCATTACCCACGGCTTCCCCACTGGCAAGTTGTAAAAAGTATACTTCGTTACTTAAATCTTACACAACACTTTGGGCTTCATTTTCAATCCTCATCACCCTTTATTTTATCTACTTTTTTTGATGCTGACTGGGTCGGTTGCCCCGTATGATCGTCAATCCACCGATAGTTTTTGCATTTATTTTTGTAATCATCTTATTTCTTGGGGATCGAGAAAACAACCCACTATTGCTTGATCTTCTACTGAAGCTGAGTACAAGGCAATTGCTAACACTGCCGACGAGCTCCTTTGGCTACATTCTCTTTTGAAAGAACTTGGTATTTTTCTTAGAAGTTCTCTAACCTTGTGGTGTGACAATTTTGGGTGTCACTTACCTTACTGTTAATCCCATTTTACATTCCTATATTAAACATGTTGAGTTGAATTATCACTTTGTTAGAGGTCGTGTAGATATATGTTACAAAAGTTTAGCGTCAACAGCGTCAATATGGCAACTTTATTATTTTACTGCTTTTTGAATAAAGGGTGAAGTCCCTGACTTGCCTTGTTTGTAGGGAATCAATTATCTACAATTTCGTTTGAGTCTAGCTTATTTTCCCGCATGTCCAAATAAGTTCCTTGTAAGTTGAATGCTTATAAGCTTGGAAGGATTATTATAAATGGATATCAGAAAATATTCAAGCAAACTCTTGTAGAGGTAGGATCCTCGTAAAACAACCCAACTTTTATCAACAATTATTCACAATAGGTAGAGCACACCGGAGTGATCCAGCGTCTTTTCCTGTTGATCCACCAGTTACTCATTCAATCACTCGCGCTCATAAGATTTTATCATTTGTTATGAACCTACTAGGTAGAACTTACCCTTGAATACCGACTTACAAGGGAAGGGTGCCTAGGGGCTTATAAACTACCAACTAATCCCATACTTAATTGATGTGGAATCGTAACACTACAAAATCTTCTCACCATAGGTGGATGTCCCAGACTTTTATGATAATTCTGGTAGTGTTGGACTCTCCACAACTGCATGATTTCCACTTGTTGACTGGTAGGGACATTTTTGCAAACACCATGGAAGTCTTGTTGCTATTAACCTTTTATCTAGAGGCTTTTTCATAGATATCCAGTTGGTGAAGGATATTTGATTTGTTTGAAAATTGGCCCTGTAAAACAGTACACTATCATCTGCAAACAATAAATGGTTAACCTTTGGAGCTCCCCTACACACACGAATCCCCTCAATTTGATTATGTCTATCAACTTGGTTGACGGGTGAAATTAGACCCTTAGTGCATAGGAGGAAGAGATAAGGGGATATAGGGTTCCCTTGCCTCAACTCTCAAGTAGGATAAATAGGTCCATTTGGTTCACAATTCACCAAAATTGAAAAGGACACTGATTTAACACATTGCTTCACCAACCTTATCCAATTCAATCCAAACCCCATCTTGGTCATTACTTTTTCAAGAAAACCCCATTCAATTCTGTCGTATGCCTTACTCATTTCTAGTTTAAGGACATAAAGCCTTTGTTTCCTTGTCTTTTCCTCCTAATGAAATGGACCAACTTGTAGGCAACAAGCACATTATCTTATATTAGTCTCCTAGGCACAAATGCACATTGTGAGGTGGAAATCAAGTATAGAAATATGCATTTGAGCCCATTAGCCAAAACCTTTGAAACCAATTTGTACATAACAATACATAGGCTTATTGGCCTATAGTCAAACACAAGCTCAGGTTTTTCCTTCTTGGGAATCAAGGTAACAAACGTGTGGTTCAACTAAGCAGGAAAATGGTCACTGTTGAGAGAATGTAAAACTATAGCTGAGACATCTTTACCAACAGTAGAACAATATTTTTGATAGAATAAGGGGGGCCATATCATCAGCCCAGGGGCCTTTGTAGGTGGTTCATCTCTTTTAGAGCCACTTCCACCTCCTCTTCTAAAAACACCTTATCAAGGCTATTTTGCATCTCAGTTGTAATTCTTCCAGCAAGGCCTTCTAAAAACTTCATATTGACAGTCTCACCAGAAGCTTTGAATAGGGTATTGAAATATTCAGGAATCACAACATCCCTTCCTTCATCAACTTGCCACCTCCCATCTAAATCTCTAACACCTTTTATCATTTTTTTTTCTTTCTTTGTGTAGGTTTTTGTGAAAAAATCTTATATTTCTATCCCCTTCATCTAACCATAAGACCTTTGATCTTTGCCTCCATATAATCTCCCATCTTTCCAACCATTTCTACACCTATTCTCTAGCTTCTCGAAGTTCCTCCCTTTTATAGCCCAAGGGATCTAAATTCTGCATCAATTGAAGATGTTGTTTGGCCTTGTTTAAATTCTCTACACATGTCCAAAACTACTTTTATTCCATACTTCTAATTTCTCTCCACATCTTTGAATTTTTCTCATTACAGTACTCATCTCTTTGGTTCCTGTAACACCCTTCCAAGCCTCTTCAATGAATCTTTTACAGTCCTTAGTATCCAACCACATCGCCTCAAATCTAAACAATTTTCTACCCTTTATCTGTTTCATGTCATCTTGTAACTTCAGTAAGATAGGAATATGATCAGAGTGAGCAACAACTCTATGAATGACACCTACCATAGGATAGAAAGACTACTATTTCACATTTGCCATGAAACTATCCAATCTCTCACTAATACATTGATCAAGTTCCCTCTTATTGCACAAGTTAATGGATTGCCACTAAAATCCAAATTATTAAGTTCAAACTCATCCTTGACATCTGTCTATCTAACCTGGCCCTCCCTCCAATTTTTTCATTATTGCTCAAGATTTCATTAAAATGCCCTATCAATAACCAACCTTGATCACTTGACACCTTTAATGATCTAATGCAACTCCAAGACTCATGGCTCCTGTTTGCATCAGGTTGACCATATAAGCCAGCAAGAAACCAAGGTTTAAACTTCACATTCTCCTCTTTAATAAGGGCATGTATATGAAACTTAGAGTAATTCAGTATATCCTCCTTAATAGATTTCTGCCAGAGAAAGGCAATGCCCCACTCCTTCCTTTACTACCCACAACCAAATAATTTATCAAAGCCCATTCTAAACTTCAGCCTCTCCATTGCTTTTGCATGCAATCTAGTCTCTTGTATGAACAAGACCTGGGAACTTCCTTTTGACTAAGTCACAAAGGGCACAAATTCCTTCTGGGTTCTAAAGCCCACAAGAATTCTAGCTTAGCAGAGTCATGTATTCGGGCAGGGCTGGTAAGCAGCCTCTGCCATAAAAGTACTTGATCCTAACTCTCAGTCTCTTCCACATGATAACAACCAACAACCACATGATACTCCACCAACACTCTACTCTTCTTACTCCCAGCTTATGACAGATTAACATGACATTCTTCCTCCAACACACACTTCTTACTTTAACTCTCAAGCTGAGATATAGAACTCATACCTACTGATCGAGCTCTCTTTTTTTAGGTGCAACGAGTTGGTTTCCTTTGTTTGAGTGTAGAAAGTTGATGTGCCTTCTTGTCGTAGGCTTTATCACTAACAAAAAGCCCAATACTCATTAGGCCCTCAGTACCTACATCACTTTCCGTATTAAGCAAGGATTCCTTTTGAGGCCATTTTTCCATATTAAGAGTCTCAGAATCTACGTGATCTTCACTTATAGCCATTACTAATGTATTCTTTCCTTTTATGCAGATACAATCTTCAGAACCCTTCAAAGTCGCCCTTCTTTAATTGGCATAATCTCCTCTTGATGATCCCCTGCATTGCTGCCTAAGTTCCTTATTCTCTTATCCATTTTACTAGAACTCCGGCTTACGTTACTCATCGGAGTCTCCACAACCTTAGCACCACCCCTTACCGCCGCATTCTGCTCCACCTCTGATTGTTTACTCTTCACTGTCGTATTAAACCATCCTTGCTAGTAATCACGATGTCTTCTTCCCTTTAGTTTCGCTCTGAGCCAAATACCCAATTGTTTATTATCAGTCTCAGAAGGAGATGATTCTTGACACAAAGCACCCTCGTTTGTGATTCGGCCACACCAAAAGAAGAACCTTGGCAGCTTCCCATACTACGATGAAACCCATGTCTTGATGCCATGCAACGTAACCGTCCTTCCTCTCGCCAGTGGCTTTTTTAAATCTAGCAGAATTTTGACCCTAAAAAAACTGCCCCACCCAACATCATCTGCATCCACCTCTACATCCTCCACAGTCACTTACGTTTTACCCAGCTTCTCCCCACACTCCTTATTCATTCCTACCAATGGCAAGTTGTGAAATTTCACCCAAAGCGCTGTTGTGTCAAACTTCATATCATTGAGAGGAGTATAACCGTCAAATGGATTAATCACAAACATATTACCATTGAAAAACCATAGCCTACCATTCTCCACTCGGTTTTTTTCTGAATGGTTAGCAAACGTTATAATGAACATGTTCTTCCCTACATCCCTGAAAGTGGCTGGCCTGCCACACCTTTGCCATTGTTGTCTCTACCATATTCTTCCCAATTTGACGTTACGACCAAATCTTGCAATCAAAATTCCGTTGGACCTCTAGGATTGCTTCTTGAATCTCGATGGCATCATCTTCATCTTCACTCAACTTGAGGTTCTCCCACATTTCTTATAAATTTTCCATAGTGAAACACTACCACTGGTGCAGCGACACAGAGACTCATGACACGACCCCTATTATCTCGAGAGAGAAATAGAGATGAGACTTTCGATATAATATAGAAGATATTAATTATGTAGAATAAGACAAAAGTTATGAAAAACAAACAATTAAAGCAAAATAATAAAAAAGGATAGTAGATTTAATTTATTTAATCTCTAAGACTAAAAGGATAATATAGTTTATACATCAAATTAAGAGTATCGTATTGCAATTGAGATATTGTAATTTCTTTCTAAACATGTTGGATATTGTTGCGAAGATGTTGCTAACCATATGTACGTAGGTACTTATCAATTTCCGATATATCCAATGTCGCACTTTTGAACGTATGCTTTAGCTATTCTACTTTTTATGAGTACGTACCTACAGAGTATGATTGCTCTAAAATTAGAGACAAGAAATTGCAACGAATGGATCTTAATTGCGACGTTTGTCATTTCTCTATTGAATTCTAGTGCAAAGTTGGAAAATGCTTATGGGGAATTCGTTGTATTTGTATATATCACTTACAAAAAATATAGTTTTTGTGGCCAAAATATTTTGTGGCAACTCATATTTAGCTGCAAAATGTATTTTATGTTGACTTTTTGTTGCCACAAATAATACTGATAAAAAATTATCAAAGGTATGTAGTTTGATTGGTATTACCTCTACGTCCAAATTGGATATTTAGAGTTTGAAACTCTCTCTCTAAATGTATCTTTGAAAAAAAAAAAAAATTACCGATAAAATATCAACCGGCTGACCAGTTTATTCTAGGGGTTGGCAGCGGGGGCCCCGCCCCACTGCCCCGTCCGTATATAGGGCCCTGGGCGGGGCCGGGGGCGGGATGGGGTGGTCCCCCGCCCCGGAAAGCCCCCGCCCCGCCCTGCATATATATATATATATATATGTTAATAGGTGACTCCGGCGTTGGCAAGTCCAATCTACTTTCCAGGTTCACAAAGAACGAATTCAGCCTAGAGTCCAAGTCCACCATCGGCGTCGAATTCGCCACCCGAAGCATTCACGTAGATGACAAGGTCATCAAGGCCCAAATTTGGGACACAGCCGGCCAAGAGAGGTTAACCCCAGTTTTCATTTACTAATTTTCTTTCCACGGATTTTGGTATTATTTGGATCTTGGATAATTTGCAATGAACGTAGGGCTTGGCGGGGTTCTTCTGCTTTGAAAATCGGAAACCCCTCAGGTGGCCGGCCCCCCGTCGCCACTGCAGCCTGCAGGTCCGCAGCCCATCACCAAAGCTGGGGGCCGGACAGGGGTGGCCCCGCCCCGGGGGTTGCGGGTAGCACCCCTAGTTTATTCTTCTTTTGCGGGGACACATTGATCACTGCAAAAATTCTTGGGATTCCTTATTGACAGAAAAATGATCAAAGGTTCAAAAATCCCCAACGTCAATTCCCTATGCACCCGGTACCCTGGCTCTCCTCGAGTGAAGTCCGAAACTCACCTCTCCTCAAGCCGACTACTGCTATCGCGCTGTCGTCTCCTGGCCTCCAAGGTGAGTCTCTCTTTCTGCTGTCTCTCTCTCTTCAGTTCTCAGTTTGTCTCTGTGTCTCTCACTCTCTCTCTAGATCTCTAATTGATCTCACCCAGTCCCTCTCTATTGTCTTCGTCTTTGTAAGTTCTCTCCCTCTCTCTTTTCTCCCTGTCTTTTCGTTTCTCTCATAAATTTTTCTCTTTCGTAGGAACACCGTCGCGCTACAGCTCAGGATTTGCATAAAGATCCTACTACCTCTTGTACTTTGTGTGATTAACTTAGAGCATGGTTTTCAAATTTTAATTTTTTGTGTAAATGGTTGCATACTTAATTTGTTTCCTTAATCTTTCGATTTTGCTGGATTTTGGGTTAGTCTTGTAACCCTAGCTTCAATCCCTTGCTTGGATTCATTGATTTTGTTTCGATAGTTTAATTCGTTGTTAGGATCTCTCAAATATCATATGTTGCCTCTATTTTGGTTTGTAGTTTGCCTTGTTTTGTACTGCTCTGTACATATACTCAAGTAGCTTTTTTTCTCTGGTATCCACCCCTGATTTAACCAATACCTTGAGGCTTGAAGTTCTTCTCATGCCGTTAGATATTATTATGTTGTGATTTGTTGTCTTTATGGTTATCATGATGAGCGTGTTGTTATATAGCTTTTGGGATCAGTTATGATAGATTTTGGGTTGTTTATTTACGTTGTAACCATACAATTCATGCATGAAGTACCTGACTTGAGTTAAAATATTGTAAAAGATGCAGCTTTTATCACTAACATGTGTTGATCGAATAGAAGCAGTCTTTTGAAAGTGTTGGATTGGGCAATTTTCCCTAGGTAAGTTATATTGCTTTCCATATTTTAGAAGCATTAGTTCTTGGGTAAGTGGAGAGTCTAATGCAACACTTCTGAATTAGACAGTGTAAGGTTTTCGATTTAGGCTCAAAGAGTTTGTGCTTTGTACTTTCTAGTTTTATTATGTTTTTGGTATGATTGAGATTCGATAACTAGAAAACTTAGTAATTTGGCATTGTGATGTAAAAGCATTTGTCCTTTGATACTGTGTCTTAAAGACTGACAATTGAAGAAAAGGCCACTTTTCTCAACATGTATAGTAAACTTGTATTTATTTTATCATAAATTTGCAGATAGTATACCATATCATAATTCGCTATATGGATTAAATGAAGAGGAGAAGCCATTTATAAAAAGGTAGAATTTCATTACTGTCTCCCATCACAGATTCATTTCACAAGGTGACATTCTTCTCTTCTTTTCTTCCTCTTCAAAATTTATTTCTACTTTCTTTACTCTTTTTTTGTTTACTGTCTTAATTTTTTTTTTGAAGTTTTGCTGTGAGATGTCAGATTTTGATTGTGTAGGATAGGTTGTATGCTTGTTCATTTGCCACCACTGTTTAATAATTAAGTAGATACTTGTTAGCCTTATGTATGCTAGACTTTGTTATTTTTATTTGTATGCGCAATAAGGTAGACTTCATTCCCTCGAATATGACAAGAAAATAGTTCCTTCCCCTGCTAAACCTTTGCAACTACTGATTTGAAAAATGAGACATTGCTTGAACACTTTTCTCTTCGACAAACCAAAACTACTTCCTTCCTCTATTAAGCCTCTGCAGGTGGCAACTAATACTTTCCCAGACTTCCTTTTATTGCTTTCTGCAACTAAAGTATGAAGTAAAATGGTTATTGTTTTAAGTCAGAAGATTTTTATAAATTTTTTCAATTATAAATTTATAAAAGGAGTGAAGCTAGCTATCACCTTAATTATCGCAAAAAATGCATGATTTAATTTGATTGGTTTTAAGTTGCGAGAGCACCATGCATGCATGCTATACCCCAAGCGTCGTTTCGTTGATTGCTTTATTAATGGTTATTAATTTACGAATAAAAATTTATTTTTGGAAATAATGGCAGTAAATCCAACTAAGGAAACTTAATCGTCAATCGCGGTTTTGATTTTTCTTTTCCATATTTCTGTTCTAGAAGGATTTTTCTTTCTATTTAAACAACGTACACTCCGGCCTCTCCCTTAAATCACTTCAGGTAAAACCCCACCAACTTTCCCAGAAAGAAAAATACCCCCCAACAATGGACTCTTGGCCTCCTCAACCCGTTGAGCAGCACAGGAATTGGCTGGATCTTCCCCGTGACGTGACGTGACGTCGTCGATACTCCGAAGGCTCAATCCCATCGAGATCCTGACCAACACGCAAAAGGTGTGCTTGCACTGGCGTAACATCTGCAAGGACCCCTCCATGTGGCGCACCCTCAACATGATGGGCAACTTCGCGTGCTTATTGAAGTACAAGCGCCAGTGTGACCTCGTCAGAAATATCTGCCGTCGCGCCATCGATCTCAGTTGCGGCCAGTTGGTGGCGATTGAAATCGGCCACTTTTGTGATGAGAATCTCCTCAAGTACATTACTGAACGGTATTATTTCTTAGCATTTGGGTTTTGAAAGTAATTAGCTAGGATTCTACTTACATAAAAAAAAAAATGTAATTAGGATTCGTACTTTTTAAGATTTTAAAAAATTTCCTTCAAAAAAATTAATTTGGTATGGTTTCATGATTTATTATAGAAATAGTAGTAGAATCATAAAATGATGGCATATACTTGGAAGGCATAAAAGCAATCATCACACCTACATCGTGCCAAAAGAAGCACCCCTACTCTAAATACATATATTTCATTTTCTGGTTTTATTATATAATGTAATCGGAAAGAGTCTTGAGGCTGTTTAGAAGGCTAGAGCTACCTTTCCTCTTCATGTTCAAATCAAGGAATTTTGAACCTTCAAGAGGCTTATGTGATTGTTTGCGTTTGACAACTGTTTAATATTTGGGTTGATGCATGGCTTCAAATGCATGCATGGAGAATATTGCTGCTTTGTGAGGAGTGGATGAATAAAACTGGTGCATGATTCGGCTTGCAACCCAAACCTCATAGAAATATTCCCCGTTCAATGACATTCGTATCATAGAAAAATTTCGTCGTTGATCAGACTTTCATGTTCTCTGATTCAGTTCACATTCTATGTGGTGGGTGCTCATATGTTTTGCCCTAATTTCATGGCATTTTTCACAGGTCAAGTGGGCTCAGACACCTTGGACTTTCATGCTGTGAAATTCTGGTTGAAGGGTTCGGTGAGGCAGTTGCAAATATTCCATTATTGGATGAGCTTGAACTTTCATACTGTTTATGGACAGAAAACTTTCTGGAAGCTGTTGGCCGCAGTTGTCCTCGTTTGAAATCACTCAAATTGAGAAGCGAGTTTAGTTGGGATGGTCGTTTCGAGGGGTGTGATCTTTTGGCAGTTGCTATTGCAGAGAACATGTCCGGATTGGTCAGGCTCGTCCTTGATGGGAATAACCTGACTAATGATGGTTTGCAGGCCATACTTGATGGTTGTCCTCACCTTCAATCACTAGAACTTTGGGGTTGTCGTCATGTCTCTCTGCGAGGGGATTTTGGAAGAAAATGTTCTGAACGGATAAAAAGCTTGCGGTGGCATTATTGGGGTGACCAAGAAACGGCGAGCATACTAGATAGTCCATCACATTATGGTGTCTACTTTGACGTCGACTATGAAATTTTTGGGCTTGAATATATAGATGAAGATGAATATATATAATATGCATTTGTTTTAAATTAGTCGCTTTTATGTACGTACGTGTGCTATAATTTCTTGATTTTGAGTGAGCTTTATGCTGCTATTAATTAACTATTGGCTAGCTACTGGTAATGTTTTCAACTTCTTGTCAATATTATAAGCTCAGAATCTTTTATATGATGAGTAATGATACATATATACTATTATTCTTTCTATTATTCTCTTCTCATTCAATAATAATGTGGAATTCCGATTAAAAAAAAAAATTTCATGTGGAATTAAATGATTAGAAATTATTTAATTTGTTTTAGGACTGATCAATGATCGATCCGGTGCCGCCCATGACATGCTTCTAATTTGCCATTTATTAGATGCATTTAAATAATTCTATATGTTAACAACTTACATGATCGATCAATAATAAGAAATGTAACCAGGATGACAAGATCAGATCGCCATGCATGCAGCAATGCTTGTGATTTTTGTAAACAGCGTCGTTTAAGAGCGAGAGGAAGTGAGGAACCTCTTCAAATTCTAATATATATTATGCGTACAGGGTTTATTAGAGCCAACTAGTTGGACTTATTTAGTGCTTTTTGTATTTTCATACAAAGAATAGTGTCTCTCATAGGCTTTTTGAGAGTTTAGTGCTTTTTGTTCTTAGTGAAGATGGTAGAAGAGGAATTGAATAAGCGTTGGGAGAGGTTCCAATTAACAGATGTGGAGAATCAAGTTTTAGTACTTCTTTAGTGAGTTTCTTTGTATTTTCATACAAAGAATAGTGTCTCTCATAGGCTTTTTGAGAGTTTAGTGCTTTTTGTTCTTAGTGACGATGGTAGAAGAGGAATTGAATAAGCGTTGGGAGAGGTTCCAATTAACAGATGTGGAGAATGAAGTTTTGGTGCTGCCTGATGAAGTAGTCAAGGAGGATGACATTAGAGGTAAACATTGCCTTCTTGCTCTGATAATCACGGAGAGAGGAGCCAATAAAGAAGCTTTCAAAAACACCATGTCACAGATTTGGAAGTTGGATGGATGGGTTTCTTTCAAAGATATGGGTGATCATAGGTTTCTAATTGAGTTCCAATTTCAATTAGACATGGAGAAAATTATTCTGGGAAGACCATGGTTTTTTGATAGAAGTATAGTAGCTATTCACTCATTTGATGGAAGTATTCCTCTCAATGAAATTGCATTCAATTATGAACCTTTTTGGGTCCAAATTCATAATCTTCCTTTAAATGGTATGAATCAGGAGGTAGGTGGAAAAGTTGGAGCTATCATTGGTAGGGTGCTGAAAGTGGATGTGGATGAGGAAGGTTGGGGTTGGGGTAGGTGTCTGAGAGTCCAGGTTGAAGTGGATTTATACAAACCTTTGGTTCGAGGCAAGAGGATTACAATAGGGGAGAAGTCTGCTTGGGTTGATTTTAAGTATGAGAGGCTGCAATCCTTCTGTTTTAAATGTGGTGTTCTTAAACATAAGGGAAGGAGTTGTTATGGGCAATTTAATGATATCCAAGGTGGAAGTAATTCTCAGGTTCAATATGGACCTTGGTTAAGAGCACAACCAATGAACTCTAGTATTTTTGATGCCAAGAGATATGGTGGCAGGCAAAATTTAGATCACCGGAATCATTTTCAGGCCAGCAAGAGGAGGGGCAGGGATGATCAAGATGATCAATCTGGTAGAGAGGATAAGGATGAGGATTCTGTGGCTTCTGGTGAGATCTCTACTCTTGAATTATCGGGTACTTTAAACTTTGAATTTTCTGATCCTTTATCTCGTGAATTAAGGGCTGAAAAAGTTCAAATAACTGATAATTTAAGCCAAATGGATATACTTCCGAGGGGTTTGAATAGTCCTGAAAAGGAGGAGGAGATGAGAGGGGTAGAAGTCTCTGATATAATATTAGTTGGGGGTAGTGTGGGAATTAATAGCCAGCTGGAAAAAAACCATAAACAAACTAGTGGCGTGACTAAGAAGATTAGGATGTCAACATGGAAGAAGAGAGCTAGAAATAAGACTTTGACTAATCTATCAAAGTCAGATGCAGAGTTTGACAGCAGGAAAAGGAAAGAAGATAAGAGGTATGAGGGGGTGGAGTTACCAGTTTCTAAGAGGTCCAAGCAAGGAGGTGGAAGGGATATGTCCTTTGAGGAGGATACAGTGGTGGAGGCTGCAATGCAGCTCCACCACCAGCCATGAATCTGTTAAGTTGGAACTGTCGGGGGCTTGGGAACCCCCAGACAGTTCATGAGCTTCACCTTTGGGTGAAAAATAAGTTCCCACATTTTGTTTTCCTCATGGAAACAAAGTGTAGAAAGAGTAGAGTGGATTATGTGAGGAATAAGTTGGGTTATGATTGTAGTATTGTGGTGGACAATAGGGGTTTAAGTGGAGGATTAGCCCTCTTTTGGCATAGTTCAAAGGATGTTACTCTGAATTCTTATAGTCAGAATCACATCTCTGTTACTTTTCTAGAAGAAGAGAGTAATAGACAGGTGGTGCTTACAGGTTTTTATAGCTTTCGAAGTTCTGCTCATAGAGATGAAGGTTGGAAGTTGCTTCAACATATTAATCCAAGTGTGAATATAGCGTGGCTTTGTATGGGAGATTTCAATGAAATCCTCCATCAACATGAAAAGTATGGAGCCTCTCTCAGACCTTATCAACAGATGGAGAAATTCAGATTGGGTGTGGAGGAGTGTGGATTGAGTGATATGGGGTATTCTGGAAATAAATACACTTCGTGTAATAATAGAGAAGGCTCTTCCTTTGTCAAGGAAAGACTGGACAGGGTGTTTGGGAATAGGATGCTTGTGGAATCTTTCCATAGTATAACTGTTCTCACTCTTCCAGCCCAGTCATCAGATCATAGTCCTTTGGTGGTTGAGGTGAGAAAGGAGAGGCAAGAAGGGATTAATATAAGCAGGCCATTTAGATATGAAGTGAGCTGGGACAATAATGAAGACTGTAAGAAGCTGGTTGAAGATTCATGGAGGAGGTCTTTTCAGTGTATTTCAAAGGTAGAGGCAGTTGCAAAAGGGCTGCAGCTTTGTAAAGAGTCTTTGATTAGGTGGAGGAAAAAAGAGACCAGGAAGGGGAAAGGGGTTATTCTAAATATTTTAAAAGAAATCTCCATCTTGTAGGCTACTAATACAGGTAGCTTTAATGCATGCATTAAAGAGAAACAAAAAGAGGTGGAGAGGTTATTGGAAGAGGATAATCTGAAATGGAAACAACGAGCTAAGCAAAAGTGGTTGCAAGAAGGAGATAAAAACACCAAGTTTTTTCATGCTTGTGCTAGCCAAAGGAGAAGGGTGAATGCTATAAAAACTGTTGAGAGGGAAGATGGAGTTGTGACAAGTTCAGCTGAGGAAATTGCAGGATTGTTTTTAAGCTATTATCAGGGATTGTTTACCACCTCAAATCCTTTGAATATAGCTGATTGTGTTGGGCCTTTGAAGACTAAGATAACTGAAGATATGAATGTGTCATTGACCAAGAGGTTCTCAGAGGAAGAAGTGAAAGTAGCAGTCTTTCAAATGAATCCTATGAGCTCACCAGGGCCTGATGGTTTCCCAGCTGGCTTTTATCAAAGTCATTGGGACACAGTAGGCAGGGAAGTCACTAAAGCCGTGCTGGAGGTGCTTAATTCCGATGGTGATGTAAGGCCAATAAATAGCACCTATATTGTTCTTATCCCTAAGAAGAGAAATGCTAGGAAAGTTGCTGATTTCAGGCCAATATCTCTCTGCAATGTCATCTATAAGATAATATCTAAAGTACTAGCTAACAGGCTGAAAGGAGTGCTACAAGAAATTATTTCTCCAACTCAGAGTGCCTTTGTTCCTGGAAGGCTCATTATGGATAATGTGATTGTGGCCTATGAAGCTATGCACACAATGGACAAGAAGCTGAAAGGTAGAAATGGTTATATGGCTTTAAAGCTTGATATGAGTAAAGCTTATGATAGAGTGGAGTGGGCTTTCTTGCATGCAGTTATGATGAAGATGGGTTTTCATTCGAAGTGGATAAGTTTAATTATGAAGTGCATCAACTCAGTGACTTATTCTATACTCATTAATGGTTCTCCTCAAACTTCTTTCCAATCTTCAAGGGGTATTAGGCAAGGTGACCCATTGTCACCTTACTTATTTATTCTATGTTCAGAAGCTTTCAGTGCTCTTCTCAATCAAGCTGAGGAAACAAAAATGATCACTGGTATTCCTATAGCCAGTGGTAAAATTTCTATTAATCATTTGTGTGACGCCCCCAAATTTCGCTTGGGATTGAACGGACATTTGAAGCGTCGGAACATGCAACACAAGGTTACCTGCCCCCGTTCATGACATATAAGATGCAATGTTTCTAACATGCATCTAGCATTATGCAATATTCGCAGCGGATAATCTTTTTCTTTAGCAATACTATGCACCAAACTAAATATATCCCAAATACTTGAAACATAATTCATACATAAAGGCATACTAAAAAGCCGTGATCACCACACTAGTCTAAAATGGTTGTGATCAAAAGAATACTTGAGATACAACTCCAAAAGTACAAGTATTAACCTAAGTTAAATACTATACCATCATCAACATCGCACCGTGGCCTAGTCGACCGTATTCAGTTGGTCAGATTCCAATTCTCCTTTGGGTCCTGTAACAAGATCTACCATTCGGGGGAATGGTAGTTGGGACTACCACAGTGAGATTTGATTACAAATCTCAGTAAGTTAACATAAAACTCACACACAGGTTAAAAATGCATGCATGGCAGTAAAAGCATAAATGCATAATTATAGTCA